>JAASAO010002549.1:0-13622 GCA_017311375.1 Mytilus coruscus
AGTATATATAACTGTATCTAATTCAAGTATAAAACCACAGATTATACATGTATATCAATATGCATGTACATATTCGTTGTACATCTTCATACATAAAAATAAGAAGATGTGATATGATTGCCAATGAGACAACTATCAACAAGAGACCACAAGATACAGAAATTAACTACTGTAGGTCACCGTACGGCATTCAAGAATGAGCAAAGCCCATACCGCATAGTCAGCTATAAAAGCCCCCAAAATGACAAATGTAAAACTATTTAAACGAGAAAACTAACGGCCTGATTTATGTACAAAATAATGAACGAAAAACAAATATGATATACAGTAACAAACGACGACAACTGAATTACAGGCTCCTGACTTAGGACAGGCACATACAGAATGTGGCGTGGTTAATATATATAAAAAGATGTGGTAACACAATATCACACACCTATACCCCCTCCAAAAAAAAAAAATTATCTTTAATTTTGACCCCATTTTAAAAAAAAAAACCCTTTTACATCCAAAATAAAAATTTTACCAACATTTTGTGTGTTTTTAACTTCAAAATTAAGAAGAAAAAAACACACTTTGCATTTATACCCCCATAAAAAAATAAAACATTTTTTGTAAAGAGCACACCAAAACCTTAATCCTGGGTTTTTATAAAACTCATTTTTCCCTAAGGGAGTAGTATAGTACTTGTACTTTTTATAAAAAAACGTTATTAAAAACACCCAAAAAACAACAAAAAAATTCCAAAAAAAAAAATAAAAAAAAGGTCGGGAGAACACACCGCGAAAAAATTCTGTTGGATTCAAGAGAAAAAAAATTTTTTTTAGAACCCCGAGAAATGGTAAAGATAGTAAAAAAGCTATTTTTGAGTTCCCATAATCCTAGGTAGCATTTTTGTAAAATTTCATCCAATTCTGAGCTGACTTTTTCAATGCTATATTTAGAAACGGTTATGCATAACCGGGGTAGTTTCCTAATATGATTATTATTGTTTTTCTAGGTCTTACTTTTTTGTAAAAAAGTCACTTTGCATCGTCTTTGTCATCAGTTTTTGTTTGTCGTCTAATACGAGGTAAATGTACACGAGCAGCATATTTGGCTGAAGTAAATATTCATGAGACAACTATCATGCGTAGCGTCGTTTTTTTAAAACTTAGTCATTTGTAATTCTTGTTCATAGAAAGAACCTGTTATTTCTTCGCCTTTTAAATCAATTATTTTATAAGTAAAAGGAATTGTATTTAAAACTTTTTCAATTACAAATATTTCTTTAGTCCAACGAGTAGTATAACCCTTTTCAAATTTACCTTTTTTTTGTTATTCTTACTCTATCTCCGACTTCAAATTTAGGTTTTTAATTTTTCTTCCTTTTCTGGATATAAATTTTATACACTGTTAATTCATTTTCTAATTTACTTGCTTTAACAGGTGTCATTTTAATTGAAGAATGTACTGTATTATTATAATTTTTAACTAATTTATCCAATATATCATAATATTTAAAAGTTTCATTAGCAGTAAAGTATTTAAACATATGTTGTTTCATTGTACCTATCCAGCGTTCCACCACGCTGCTCTTTTCCTCATTCTCAGTTGAATATAACTTTATGTTATTATCTTTTAACAATTCTTTTACTTGTCGATTATAAAATTCGGATCCTTTATCTGACCAAATATATATTGGTTTTCTTTCTTTAAATAATGTTTTAAATGCTTCACTCACTGCTACTCCTGTTTTATTTTTTAAAGGGCTTAACCAACCATATTTACTAAAAACATCTATAACTGCTAATAAATATTTATAGTGTTTATTTTGTTTTGAATATGGTTGCATATCTATTAAATCAACTGCCCATGTTTGATCTATTGAATGAACATAAACACGTCTTTTAGGAAAAGATTTTACAACTCTATGATGTAGTTCATCTGCTAATTTATTTGTTAGATTTGTTTTAGACATTTTGAAGTAACTAAAATGTTTTCTTAAAAATGGAGGCAAAAAGGATAAAATTTTATCCAAGCGAGGAGATTCATATAAACTTGTTTTGACAAAAGAATATAAACATAAAGCAAGTATTTATGTATTTAATTATAAAATTAGTCTAAAGGATGAAAACCAGAAACATTTACAAATGCTTTTGATCACATGATAGATTATTCTATAAAAGATTACCCTAATGGAAGAATTAAAATAGTACCTATTCATGAAATCATAATTACTAAACATAAAAGCTGGCCTATAAGAACATATAATACAGTTAAAAAGTTATTCATGGATCAAATGGAAAGATTATTAAATAGTGCTGAAGAATTAAATTTAGAAGAAGTTATTTTTGAAGTTACTATTATACCCAATAAAAGAGGAAAAGGTAAAGCTTTAAAATATTAGATGTCATAAATAAAAGAAGTATTATCAAAATAAAAATGATGATACAATATGTTTATCAAGGGCAATTGTAACTTCTTTAGCTTCAAATAAGTTATTAAAAGATTTTACAGATTCTCAATTAAAACATATCAATGAAAGTAGACCATTACAAAAAGATTAGCTGAAGATTTGCATGAACAATCAGGAGTAGAAATAAAAGAAGAAGGAAATGATTTGGAAGATTTAAAATTTTTGAAAATTATCTTAATATGAGAATAATTATTTTACATCAAATAGTACAGAACATATTTTATATAATGGTAATGAAGAATACAACGAACAAATATATTTATATTATCATGATGAACATTTTGATACAATAACAAACATAACAGGATTTTTAGCAAAACGTAGATTTTGTAAATTATGTTTAATTGGTTATACTGAACAACATACATGTAAAGATAATACAGTAACAACTATTAGAAAACAACTTGTTTGTGAAAATGTAATAAAACATATACAGGTAAAACCATAAATGTGGTGAAAAATATGTTTAATATGTTACGAAAATACACGGAAAGTAATGAAGAACACTTATGTTATATGAAACCATCAGTACCAAAACAAGTAAAAATAATAAATATATATATTTTGATTTTGAAGCAAATCAAGAAACAGGAATACATATAATGAATTTTGTATAGCTTACGATTTAGAAAATATTTATTGTTTTAAAAATAACTATGTAAAAGTATTTAAATGTGATTTCAATATTGATAATTTAAACTTGTTAAAATTAGACATAGATGATTGTTTTAGTGATGTAGAAAAATTAAATATGAAACCCCTATAGGAAATTCTGTAATAGACAACTTTTGTAAATATTTCATAAGAGATAAATTTAAAGACTACACTTTTATTTCACATTATGGAAAAGGTTATGATATGCAACCGATTTTAGGATACATTGTTAAAAATAAAATTGAACATAACATAATTTCTTCTGGACTAAAATTAACAGCTATGTTTATTAAAGGAATAAATTTAAGATTTATAGATTCAATAAATTTTACATTGTGTGGATTAGCTGCTTTCCCAAAAACATTTGGTTTTGAAGGTAACAAAGGATACTTTCCACATTATTTTAATACAACAGAAAACCAAAATACAAAGGTAAATATCCTGATAAAAATATTATGGTTTTGATACTATGACTACCAAAAATAAAAAAGAATTTGACAAATGGTATGAAACAAAAAAAGATAAAAAATTTAAATTCTATAAAGAAATATTTTATTATTGTTTTTTGGATGTTTTAATTTTGTCAAAAGGTTGTACATTGTATAAAAATTATTTTAAATATAACCAATAATTGTATTGATCCATTTCAATATATTACAATTGCTCAATGTTGTACAAAAATATTTAAAACATTAATGTTAACAAATGAAACAATTGGAATTCACAAAAGATGACAATTAAAGAAGTACATTCACAAAAATCAATACAATGGTTAGAGTATATTTCTTTAGAATATAATATAATGATTCAACATGCTAAAAAGGAGGTGAAAAGAAATTATTCATTAATAATAAATGTTATAAAGTCGATGGTTATTATTATGATAGAGAAAATAAAATGCGTAATGTTTATGAATTTTTGGATGTTATTGGCATGGATGTACAAAATGTTATAGTCCTGAAGAAATATGTAAAAAAGATAGAAATAAAAACTATGAAAGAGTTATATGACCAAACTAAAGAAAGACTTAAAACTATTGAAGATTATCTAAAACCAAATGTAAAAATTCATACAATATGGAATGTGAGTTTGATCAACAAAATATCCTGAAGTTGATCCACATTTAAAACCTATTGATAAAAGAGATGCATTTTATGGAGGAAGAACAGAAACTATTCAATTATACAATAATCTTTCTGATTTAAAAGGTAGATATGTAGATTTTTGTTCTCTGTATCCATCAGTAAATAAATATTGTAAATATCCTATAGGACATCCTATTACATATACAGATATTTCTGTAGATGATTATATAAAAATAATTATTTCGGAATAATGAAATGTAAAATATTACCACCTAAAGGATTGTATCACCCTGTTTTACCTTATAAACAATTAACTAGTGATAATACACATAAATTACTTTTTGGATTATGTAGAACATGTATGAATAAAATATCTTTAAATGTAAACACATAGATGATCCTACTTTAAATAAACATGATAAAATACATGAAATAAAAGATGCAAAGAATGTAAAAATATTAAAATGAAAATGTATACATTCTAATGAGGAAAGAGTTATAGTAGGAACTTGGTCTACAATAGAAATAGATAAAGCAATAGAAAAGGTTATAAATTACAAAAATATATGAACTAGAACATTTTGAAAAACATCTACAGATATATTTAAACTTTATGTAGATACGTTTATGAAATATAAACAAGAAGCTTCAGGATGTAAATGTGATCCTAAATATTGTAAACCTGATTGTGAGAACGATAAAGAATGTAAAACCAAAATACAATATATCATAGATAATGCTGCTTATAATCTAGATATTGACAAAGTTAAACACAATTCGGGATTAAGATTTATAGCTAAAATATGTTTAAATAATTTATGGGGACATTTTGGTATGAGAGATAATTTTACACAAAAAGAATATTGTTTTACTTTAGAACATATAACTAAAATAGTATTTAATGAAAATATAAAGATATAAGTACCATGATATTAGATGAAAATATTGTATTAACTGAATATAAAGAAAAGAAGAATATTCTAAACCTAATCCAAGTGTAAATGTTTATATAGCTTTATTTACAACAGCACATGCTAGATTAAAATTATACGAATTATTAGATATTCTACAAGAAAGAGTTTTATACATGGATACAGATTCTTGTATTTACAATGATGATGGTTCTGAAGCATGTAAAAAGTAGAAAATATGATGGGAAGTAAATTAGGTGATTTAACAGACGAAATTGTTTCAAAACACAATGCTAATCACATAAAACAATTTATATCTGCTGGTCCAAAAGATTATTCAATGAAACTAGATACAGAAAAACTAGTTAGCTGTTGTAAAGGTTTTAGATTAAATGCTGAAGTTGAAGAAAAGATTACATTAGATAAAAAATAAAATAGTTACTGATGAAAATGAAAAATATGAAACTGTAAAATATGACAACATAAAAATAGGAAAAGATCATCAACTTAAAACAGTTAAACAAGTTAAAGCTTATGATTATATGTTTGATAAAAGAATGGTATGTTATGAAAATGAAAATCTAATTAGAAGTTTTCCTTATGGATATTAAAAATATATAATTTAAATTTTTATTTTAAAATGATTGAAGCTTATACCGAGAAAGATGATCCTTATGCTAGAGTTATATTAGGAAAAATAAAATTATCAAATTATCAGATATGTTGTTTGAGAGATGATGGAGAATGTCCTTTGACATCAAAACAAATGGAAGTAATGGAAAAGTTTAAAGGTAAAAGTTATCTAAGTTTCCTCCTGGTTGGGATGCTTTCATTAGACCTGACAAAATTTATGAATATGTTTTGAAAACCATGTCCTGAAATTTAATTTATTTTGTTATTTCTTTATAACCCTCTTTAAAAACTTTAATCAAAGGAATAATATTTTAGATTTAAATGTATCATTTTCTTCAGGTAATCATCGCTTCGCTCGCTTATTTTAACTTCCAAACAACAAAACCTGTTAAAACCATTCCACCAACAACAAATGCAATTTCTATTTTTTTGATCTTCTGATGGTGTATAAAATCACTTAGTTTAGGTTTGGGTGATAATGGAGTTAATTGTTTACTTGTAATGTAATAGTATTGTTTCATTGCTTGGTCAACATCTTCAAAAGTATGTTCGGCATGATGTTCCTTTTGTAATTGTTCATTGATAAAATCTAATCTTTGTATTCTTCTTTTATTCCAATCTGCTTGTGCTTTTTCTAATTTTTCTATAGCTTTATCATGTCTTATTTTCTCTTCATTTGCATTACTACCCATATGTGAAAATAAATAATTACTCCCTGAAAATGCAAAAGCATTTGTTATTGCCCCACCAAGCATCATCGCTAAAGCACTTGCCATTTTATTAGAGCGACAAGCGATTCCCTAAAAAACAAAATAAAATAAAAAATAAGTAAGCAATCAGTTTATTACTTCATGATATCAGCAGGTATAATACCTTGCTTAATCAACATATCTTTTGTTGCCATTGCAAGTAATATATCAATGGATAACATTACAACATCATTTACATTAAAATCTACTTTTGGTGCTGGTCTCCTTAGTACCTTTTTACCTATTTCTGCATATCCAACTGTTAACAATGTTTCCACTCCAGCATGATATAACATATTTGCTATTTGTTTTCCGTCTTTTTGTGTTGACATTTTAATGTACTAAATTTTAAATTCTCACTTTGCTCTTAATTAAATTCAAAAGGATCAATTTCTTTCTTTTGTTTTTCTGGTTTTGTTATTTCTTTAATCATTCTTTCTGGTTTCTTACTTTGGTTGTAAAAAAACAATCCCAATCCAACAATACTTATAGGAAAAAGTACAAATTTGTAATCAACTAGGAACTGGAGTGTTTCTTGACAGAAGGGATATGTTCGTTTGATTCATAATCTGTTTCTATATCAGAATCTTTTGTTATTTGTTTGATTTTTGAATTTTCTTTTTAATTTTTCCACTTTTTTTCTCAATTCTGCATTTCTTATTCTTACTTCTGCACCTTTCTTACCAGCAGCTACTCTTTTGGGTCTTTTGGTTTGGGTTTTAAATACTTTTTTTCTTCTTTGTTTTCTTTTGTTCAGGATTTTCATTCATCATTTTTATGTCATTATTTTCATCTTTTTTCGGAAATCGAGCGAAGCGAGTGGTTCGATATGTCTTGCTGTTGTTAATATTGCAGTAAAAGGAGCAAGATACATTCCATATCTATAGTACAGTTCACAACATGTATTAGTTAAAGCATTATTGATAAAAGGATCTTCCTCTAAGTCTTGTATTAAAATTGGTGGATTAACAACTTTGAAAACTTTGATACACCCATGACATATAAATTTATAAAGAGTTTCCTAATGTCTTGGTCATACTAGCTCCCAATCTTGCTTCATATTTACAGTATAGTTTGTTTATTTGCTCTGTTGTCATTTTATCAATATCTGACAGTTGTAATTTTTACCCAGATATTGTTTACTACTCCCACCAGCAACAACAGATGATAATCTCTCGCGTTTTTTTTCTTGAAGGAACCGTTCACTTCGCTCGCTTCATCATCAATATTTATGTTTTCCACAATTTGCTCGCTTAATAATTCTTCAGCATTCATTTTATACGTTTCAAAAACGGATATAATTTATTTTAACTTTAAAAAATTAAATACAACATATCCAACCAATGATAAGACTGCAGTGTTTGTTGCAATTGTTAGTATTTCAACAGCATTGCATTGCTTATTTTGGTTTTTTATTACTTATTTTGGTTAAATTACTTAAGAATTACTTAAGCATTACTTAAACATTATTTTGCTTATTTTGGTTAAATTACTTAAGAATTACTTATTTTGGTTAAATTACTTAAGAATTACTTAAGCATTACTTAAGCATTACTTAAGCATTACTTGAGAATTGCTAAAAAAATCAATTAAGTAACCAATAATCAGTAGGTTGATCTGTCTTTAATATTAATTTACGATGTTTCTTTTTAAGTTCTTCCTTTATTCTTTGTCTTTCTTCCAAAGTAGGAATAACATCATTTTCTCTTAGGCAATTATCAAAACTATCTCTATCTTTTGTGTAGAACATGCATAACCATTTTGTTTGTTCTCTTAAATCTTTTAAAACAGAGTTGTATCTCTGTGAAATAACCCACACTGATTGTTCCGCATGTCTTCCTGAAAATGCAAGCTCGGACAGCATATCTTTTTTCTTTGTTAGTTCTTTTGTTGCACTGCAGTCATCAATGATATATAATGTTGGATGACCAGCATATTTTTTAAAGAACATTCTTAGTAGTTCTTGTAGCTTCTCTTCTTCATAAAGGGAACCGTTCGCTTCTCTCACTTCAACAATAGGATTAACAATTATTAGATTTTTTGTTTTTGGTTTTCTAACATCACCAATCCATTCACGATTTTTGTATGCTTTGTTCCATTGGATGGTTGGGCAAAGTATGACTATATATTTGAAAACTCCACTATATTCTCCTTCTAATAAATCAAGAACAAACTCTGTTTTTCCACATCCTGTTTGTCCACATATAATAGCACAATGGGGATATTTTGGTAATTCATAAAGGGAATCGGAGTGTATCTCGCTCCGCTCGTTTGTTTCCATTTTTTAAGGGGAACCGCTAGTAATTAACTTCTTTAAATCTTCCATCTTCAAAATTAATTTGTGCATCTTGTATAACAAACAGATAAACATTTATTAATTTATTTGCTCCTGCTGTTTTAGTTATTTGATTGTTATACCTTCAGAAGCATTTTCAATTCTTCTACCTGAACCGTGTAATGAGTTGTCATCTGTTGAACGTAAATCTAACCATAATGCATAATTAGTTGTAAGATATTTTCTAATGTTGTATAGGATAAATTTAAATCCTTTAAAACTTCTTCTGTTGTTTTATTTCTTTTTGAATTTAAAGCAAAGAATTTATTTATTTCATCCCATTGTTGATATGCTTTCATTCCTTGACTGTATAGCTGATTTGGAACACCTTCTATTGTCATTTCTACTTTTGTTATATTAGGATTATAATAAGTTTCAGTGCTTGTTCTTTCAGGATCTTCGAACAACATTAGAATTCCTTTCATACTTCTAGCTGGAACATTTAAATTGATATTCCACAATGTATCAGATTTGTTTTTGGTTATTTTTCTATGTCTTAGTATTCTATCGTACAAAATAACCATCTTACCATTAACTTGTTGTCTTATCTGTCTTGCTAATTCTGCATCAGTAACCATATCAAATTCTAAACAAATGTTTTTGATTGTATAACTTGCAGATGTATCTGTTGATTTAATAACATTGCTATAATTATTAAATGTAAGTTCATATTCAAGTCTATCACCAAGACCTGCTTGATAAAAGGCATATGAGTTTCTAATAGTTCAAAATCAAGTGGGATACAAAATCTTGCACCATATGCAGTTGCAATTGCTTCATCACCTATGTCTGATGATTTATCATCCGCACCAACTCTGTGTTTTAACATGTTTGTTTCACCAATTCCTTGGTATGCTATATTTAAACGTTCAGATGTAGATTTCCATAAATCAACATAACAATGATAAATATCACTATCATCAATTGACATAATTTCATTTCCACTTATACGAATTGTTGTTTTTTTAACTATTGTTCTTCCTATGTTTTGATATATAGTTGCATTGTCGTCTGTAGATGTTAGTTCTATTTCAAATGCCAATCTGGTTGTTCCAGGAACAATAACATCATTATTGCTTAGATTGGGGAATCTCACTAATAGCTGTTGATTTTGATCAATAGTTGAAGGATTATTTGTTATTGATACACTTTGACGAATACCTTTCACACCACGGGGTTCTCTTATTTTCTGTAAGGATTTAATTTGTTTCGTATGCCGACATTTTAAGGATTAAATTTGTTAAAAAATAATTCAATTACCACTGATACTAGAGTATTGATACATAAAGGATTATTAGTCATACTAATAAAACTTATTCTATCTCCAGCCTTAACTTCAAAAGGTGTATAAAGTTATTAAAACCGTGTGTGACACCCTTATCCAAACTCATTTTGTAACTAGTTGACTTATCATTAACCATCATCTTAATGGCTATAATATCTGAGCTTGTTCTTAAACTTACTAAACTAATACCCAATATTTGTCCTGGAAAGTTCATTAAATAATAACCACCACCATAACCAAAATTAAACTTTTTATTTCCATGTATTGGACCATCAATTCCAGCATATATACTTATTATTTTTCTGTCTGGTTTATTTTAATATTATCAACTATATTTTCAACATTTAAAACTCTGATGTTTAGGGCAGCGACACTCCGATGTAAATTTTTATCCTTAGTATCCATTGTTTGAAGCTCACTCTTCATATTTAATATTTCCTTTTTATTTCCGATGTATCTACGTTTTTTTTGACACCAAGTATGCTCATTTTATTAAATAAATTATATAACTTCTAAAACACAATTAATTGGTAAATGATTAATTATCTTGTTATTATTTTGTCTCTAATTTCTAATTTCAATTCTGTTATATCACCATTTACTAAACACTTATATTCCGGATGCTCAAATCTCGCTGTTATAACTTCACCAAACTCTTTATTCTCGACTGGAATAACAGCCAATAATGTACTTGGCTTACCATCAAGATAATTATGAGAAGTGCTAACTTGTTCCAAATGGATATACAATGATTTATGGATAGCAAAATCTACAAATTTTTTCCATAATGTAATTCATTAGGTTCGAATTTACGTTCATTATTAAATCCTAACATATTTTCAAATCTTCATTTATCCTTAACTCAATAGGAGTGTTTAATGACGCAATACCATTTGTTTCATTTACGGATAATACAATATCTTTTTTTTTAAATTCATCCGCTATTTGTTGGAAACTATAATAACCATCTTTAATCCTATGAAGTCTTTCTCCTGTTTGTCTTATAACTCCATCATAAACATTATACCAACCTACACTATATCTTATAGATTTTAAACCAATACGTTTATTTCCATCTCTGTTATCAATGTATTGTTCTAAGTTTATTGTATTATCAATATTTGAAATAGTATGAAACATTTTAATATAAAAAATGATAACAAAAGAATTTAAATATAATCCTAATGTTTCATATAATCCAGGTATTAAATATTCTGAAAAGATATAAATCTTGTCGATCAAATAATATTTGTAAATCAAAAGAAAACTTTAAAACAGCTTTTCCTGATATATTTCAAAAATATCAAACCCATCATTACACACCAACGAACCATGGAATACATGGATTCATTCTTCGTTTGATTGGTGGCAATGTCAGTTAAACTTTGCAGTCTGGTGTGCAAGTACAGGATGTGGTGTTTTTATAATGATCATATACAAAACACTTCAAATCTTACTAAATCACTTTATACATTTCATTTATATTATTGCATTGCCAGAATTTTAAAAGAACTTAAATCACCTTTACCAACAGATTCTTCTTTCTGTTATTACAAAAACCCATATGACAAAGCTGCATATCAAAAATTATGCAATGAATTTGATGTTTCTCCAAATACAGATTGGAGACAAAAAGTAGAATCATCATCTAAAGGATTAGGAACTTTTTCTGAATATTATAAACCAAGTGGTGAATACAGATATCATCATTCAGGGATGGTCCTTCTTTAATATTCATGATACAATCTGTCATACAAAAGATATAAGTATGGCTTGGACAACATTTATATTAGATAAATCAGAGGGTTTTACAAAAGCAGGTATTGAACGTATCAATGAAATTATTAGAATGTTTGTATGGGCATTATTAGGGGCACAATCTCAAACAAGGGTAGAAATATTAAAAGTAGGAACAGGATTTGATGCACAAAAACAATTCTTAGCAAATGTACAAGATGTTATTAATAGTCCTATCGATTTACCCACTCAGATAAAAAATTATCAAAATGTTTTAAAATACGCAAGAAGTAAAGTTGATTATGCTTATGGACTTGGTTTATATATGTCTCCCAGTGATATGGTATTACAAATTGGAAGTATTGTTGGTTATAATAATAAAATTATAATTGCAACAGAAAATCAAACACTCGGTTTAAATGATGATTTAAATAATAAAAATTTTGATTTTACCGGTCTCGATCCTGTCGATTTCCAACCAAATAAACCAAAACCGATTCAACAATCTCAATCAGAACCAAAAAAATCAGAACCAGTTCAAATAGAACCAACACAAAAAAATGAATATGACGAACACGAAGATAATAAAAAAGCAATAATATTTGGAAGTATTGTATTAGGTATTACAGCACTTATTATTTATAAAATTTATTAATTTATTTTTTTAAATATTCCCTAGCAGCAGCATACAATAAACCAACAACCAAAACAAGAAAAGCCCATAAGTTGTTTGGTAAACCAATTTACTACGTCTTTTGTTACAGACAATAACCAAGATACAATAGAACCTATAATACCTGGTAATGCAGCTGCTAATTTTCCTGCAAGAAAAGATAATAGTTTTCCCAAGATTTTTTAATTGTTTTTATCCAGTCTTGTGCACCACCTTTTGATGGTGGAGGAGGAGGAGAAGGAGAAGGGAAGAGTTCCACCAGTAAATGCCTCAACAATAACACCAATAACCATTCCAAAAGCAGTTAAAATACTAACTATTGTAATTCCTTGTTCTCTGAATAATGTTCTTATTCTTTCACCTAATGTTGTGTCTTCTTTAATACTTTGCGTATTGTTTCTTTAATTTTGTTTACTTGACTACGTAGTTTTTCTTTATTAATATTAATTACTTCTAGTCTTGCACTTCTCTCAGATTCCAACTCTCTTATTCGACTACTTATTCTATTTATTTGAAATTCATCATTGTCTCTTTAGCTTGTTGTTCTAATTTGGCGTTTTCTTTTGCTAAGTCTTTATTTGTTTCATTCAGTTTTGCTAATTCATTTGCAATCTCTTCTTTTACTGATGTCATTGCACTGATTATACCATCCATCTCTCTTTTGTCATATCTGTTTGTGTTTCCATTTCTTTGTAAGATACTCCTGCTTCCAAAAGAAGTTTCTATTTCTTTCACAGATGTTTCGGTATTACTTGCTGTTTCTAATAATTCTTCTCCTTCTTGTTGTGTAGATATTTTTGTAATGGAATTTCTATTATTGAGTTCACGAATTGGTGCTTCATTTAACATTCTCTGAAACTCTGCTCAACCTTCTATTGTTCTTTCAGGAAGTTTATAATCATCTACACCTAAAACATCTCTTAACAAAATTAACACCGTATTCTCTTTGAATAGTGCTAAATTTATAAAATTTTAATACTCCTTTGATAATATGTTAATGCAATATCATTACCTAATTCACTTTTTACATATAAGATTTGTTCATTAAAATCTTCTTTGGTAAAAAATCTTTTTATAATTTTGTTTGAATATAATTCATTAT
>JAASAO010003500.1:0-13959 GCA_017311375.1 Mytilus coruscus
TAGACCGATACGCTGAGCTGTATTTTAAACATGCTAGTGCACAAGGTTACCATGGTAACGGTCAACAGGATAACATATCATCCTATCCAGACATATTTTTCTGACCTGAGGAGCAATAACTATTCTTCCGGTCGTGAATCGAAACCACGACCACATGCACTTGATGCGAGCTCGCTACAACGTGACCACAGCGGTATTTCCGAAGATTGATCATCAATAAATTGTTTACTCGAACTACAATAAAGATGTATGAAATAATAAGTTTGAGATTTATTTCCTGTTACTGACAAATATGAAAACTTTGTAGCTTTCAAGAAATATCTATTTTAAACAAATGTCTGCTCTTTTATTTTAAATAAACTATCTGCCACGGTTCTTTGAATTAATTTGTAATTCATTATTCGTGACAAAGTTAAAAAAACACGAATTGGGTGAGACAGTTTGCCATGTTTTGAAATAGAAACTCCTTGACTTTTAAGATTTGGTTGGTATGCTCGTGAACATGTTAAATGAAGAACATTAAGCTTAAATATTATCAAATTCTATCGAAAATATCAGTAAAGCCACGAAAATATTTCACTGTTTTATCTGTGGTGAACTCGATTAGTTTGGAAGCTTGGTTGTACCTGTAGAAATCTGAAAAGAAATGGGATATCACATGATAATTTTTACGGTGATGTTGTTAATAGAGCTAGTTAATAAAGAAACGATCTATACCACCTCATTATTCCTCTGAATAAATTCATTCATTAAGGTTATCAATTTAGCATTGTAATAAGATCGTTGAATATTGTATTTATCATTGCTAACATTGATTTTGTTTCTAAAATTATACTAGAAAACAAGACATGCATTGCAATATATCCAGGTATTATAGCTTTCAGTAACTGCGAGTACTCATAGATCGGTGTTTTTGTGGGTTTTTTTTTATTTTGTCATTTGGTTTTGTGCTTTGTACTGATCGGATGAGTCAAACCTCTCCAACTGATTTTTACAGTTTGTTCTTAAATTGATACACCAGTCTCGGGCTAGGGGAGGGATTGACTGCTCACATAAATATGATTAACCCGTTTACATTCTGTATGTACCTGTCTCAAACCAGGAACCTCTAATTCAGTGGTTGCAGTAATTTGTTGATCGCCGACTGACATATTTGTTTTTTTTCATTCATTGTTGTATGTGACAGGCTATTAGTTTTCTCTTTGAATTGTTTCTCATTTTGTCATAGTTTTTACTGGCGCCTGTTATATCTTACTGTACGGCAACAGTTTTGCTCATTGTTGAAGGTCGTACCTAGACTCAAATTGTTCACATCTTTGACCGTTCGATCTTGACGAATAGTTCTCTTCTTTGCAATCAATCATATCGTACCTCTTTAATTTCATATCGGCATGCTTGCTTCCGTTTTTACAATAAAGTGAGGATATGAAATCCTGTTTTGTAGTGTTGATCAACGTTTGTTGAAACACCAATCTATTCTTGTGTTTTTCTTTCTTGCAGGCTCATGCACCATTAGAGTACCTTTACGACATAGACATTAATGACGTTAAACTGGAAGATCAGCCTCAGGTATGATATAAAATACGTTGGTTGTAATGAAATGCCGTGATATATTAAATGATCATGACATGAAAAATACAATTGGGGAGGGAATAACCGTATAACACACCAGCCAAGAAGATAGATCTTTTGTGCTGACCAGAAATATCATTTATATATTGATTTTCTATAAATATACTGTGTATAAACTTTGATGCTGGATTATTTGAAACATTAAGGTATGTCTACCCCCAGGTAAAGATTGCTTTATTTGGACAATATTTCGGAATTATTGGTTTTAAAGCTCTACAACGTCGTATTTGATTTGGCCCTCCAAATGTTTTGATTCGAGCGGCACTATGTAATGAGTCGTTTGTAGATGAAACGCGCGTCTGGCGTTCAAAATTAGAAGCCTGGTATATGTGCGGGAATTTCTCGCTGCATTGAAGACCTATTGGTGACCTTCTGTTGTTGTCTGTTCTGTGGTCGGGTTGTTGTCTCTTTGACACATTTGAGTCGTTTGTAGATGAAACGCGCGTCTGGCGTTCAAAATTAGAAGCCTGGTATATGTGCGGAATTTCTCGCTGCATTGAAGACCTATTGGTGACCTTCTGTTGTTGTCTGTTCTGTGGTCGGGTTGTTGTCTCTTTGACACATTCCCCATTTCCATTCTCAATTTTATTATTTTTTACAACAAATGGGTCAATAACACTGATGGTGGATGTTTTTTTAATTCGTCCCAATGAACTACCCATGTCGCCTCGTGGTATAGTGCTGTCCTTCTACAATCAAACAGGTCAAACCCAAAACTTTAAAATGAATGTTATAGTATTTGCTACGTCTCCGTCAAGCATGCACCATTTAAGAGTAAGAGTAATTACGGATTGGATCTTTGGGTCAAAGGATGACATGTATGCCAATGGGCTGTTATACAATGTAAGCAAGCACTATGTAGATCTAACTCAGCGTGTCAGTCTTGTTCAGAGCAGGATACCTTAATATTTTATTAACATGTTCTTTTCTTAATATGTATGTCTTATTTGCCGCTGCATGTGAAGTAACCATTAACAGATCAATTAACCATATCGCACACATTTTCATTCTATGATATCTATTGTTATTTTTTTTCAGCTGTATTTATTCCTGTCCAAATTAACGAGTTCATCCGTAGGTTTAACAGCGTTTGGTTTAGTCACCATCACGAAAGAACTCATTCTAACTGTAAGTAACATTTAGTTCCGTTCCACAAAATTATCAAAATTCTACTCTTGTCACATATTTGGCTTTGGGTTCCTTCTGAAATTTTAGACAAATAATATACATATGAAACTAAATTGGTATGACCTAAAGCCTAAAGGTCATGTCTACTCTTATTCTTTAATCACAGAAAACGTGTTAAAAGGAGGATTCGGGTGACAAGTGCCGCAGCTGTCGCTGTAACTGTATTTTATTCTCGCAATACCCCGATATTTTGACGGTTGTCATGAAACCGAGTAAATAATTGTTGTTACCCATAATACATTATGTTTTTGTCTTTCAGTTAGCTGGCTTGTATTTGACCTACTTCTTCCTATTGTTGCAGTTCAGATAGCTGTTTGAGATTATAACTCTGACATCAAAATCGTCTATATCTCTTGTTTGTAAATACAATGTTCAATCATTTGAAATAAATATCAAAATGTTTTCCTTTACATTATATTTGAATATTTATGATTGCTCGTCTGAATAAAGTTTCAAGCATGACACTACCCCCACCCCACGCCAAAAACCCACCACTGAAAAGGCAATTCGTGACAAAACAAAAAATTAACAAACTTTTCGGGGCATTTGAAGTTGCGAATTTTACAGAGTTCGTATTGCCCAATGTTTCAGACTTTTGTTTCCGCTTTTTGTATTCGTCTTTCGTTGTCTCGTTACTTGATATGTTGTGATTTTTTTTTTCGCTCATGTATTGTCAAACTCTCTGGATTTAGAAGTTATGTAACACAGTTGGTAATGTGTGTTAAAAAATACGAAAATATCACGTGGACAATAAAACTCATGAGTCGAGGAACAAGAAACCCAACAAAAACCGAGTTAACTCATCAGACGCTTGGGAAGGTTACACAATTCCAGTTCTGCTAATTAGTTGCCCCAGAATAATGAATAAAGATCCGGCCACGTAATACACATACAATAAATTTTGTATCAAATCATGTGTCATTTCAATGAAATAAACATAATAGGTACTTCTGTGCAGGGTCGTATCAAACTATCGAATGTGGACTAGCCTTATGGGTCTGTTGCTTGAGCCATGTTAAATCACTGGTCCAAATCTTGATCTTTAGACAGTCAACATACATCTTTTATATATGGATATTGCCTTGTACATAGTACATATCGGTAACCATATTATAAATTCATCTTCTTATATTTATTAGGGGTGTTCCTTTAGCAGAAATCATTTTCCTTAAACTGACCATAAGCTTAGGATTGACTGGAATAAATAAACATGGATCTTAAACTTCTCCCGTCAGGCAGAAAAAATATGGCTTAAGAGGGGTGTCCGTTTAGCTGTACGGGATGTAAAAATACGAAGCCACGTTCGATCGAATTAGGGACGCTAATGCTCTCTACACGTCTACTCCTCATCCGGTCGTCCTACATGTGAAGAACATGACTATTGTATTAAATATCAATTGTTTTCATCCTGAATATGCATGAAATATTTGCCATTGGACGATAATCAATCAACTTTAAAATAAATCATTCCTTCAACTGGCATCTTTATTCAAAATCTGCTGTATGTTGTTCAAACTTTACGTGTAGCTAGTAGGAAAAACTTGGCACTGTTATAGCAACATTACGGTCAGTCATTTCCATCGTTTAACGAATATAGCCCCTCAAAAGGAACCTGAAAAGAACTAATCGAAAGCGTTTTTAGAAGTCAATGACATAGAAGTTCTTACATCACATGATTTAAAACTAACTTATAATGTCGATAATGAAATCAGCTGTTGCAGGATGATATTGAATTTGCTTCAATTTGATTAGGATACAAGTCCCTTGTCCACGCTTCGCTCACAAGGATCTGCATGACAACGCTCCGTTTTCCTTTCTGTTTTGGTGACCTTTCGGGACCCTCTGGTTTTGTCGTAATGATACACACCTTCAAAATTTTGGACGCTGGAATTTCATTGGCTGATTGAATAATTACCAGAACAGAGAGAGAACGGAGTGTTGTCAGATCCCTGTAAGCGAAGCTACTTCTTACGAGGTTATGTAGAACAAAATACAGCCGATTTTGAATAAAAAATGTCAGTTTAAGATCGATACCGGATTTTGATCAGATTGAATTTGCCTCCAAAGCAAATTCTATTTCATTGTTTTGTTTATAGCCGGATTTCTAACTTAATAATACATTAATCCACAAAATTATTAGACATTACAAACAGACTCCACCAACCACAGCAACCAGATAAATACGAAGAACAACGGATAACACAGGGTCCAGATATCTAGACGGATAACACAGGGTCCAGATATCTACACGGATAACACAGGGTCCAGATATCTAGACGGATAACACAGGGTCCAGATATCTAGACGCAGGCATAAAATGAGTTTTGGTAAAACTAGTTTTACAAGCGCACAAACCTTCCCTTTTCCGCAATATCACATATACTAATGAATTTACAGAGTCTGAAGTATTTTTCCTAACTCACATGATTCTAGACTAAATATCGAACATGGGGACGGTTTGGTTGTTGACTTGAAGTCTGTTTGTTTCAAAGGCGATAATCACACACACAAACTCACTGTAATTTCGATCATTCAAATTGTAATTCTTTATTTAAAAAGGACTTTACGCCCATTTGGGACAATGGCTTATAAACATATATAATGAACAAACAATGAAAATAAATAATACATATACATCTTACATTAAGCATGTGTTATCTTTATATATCGATGCAAATATTTTCAAGGACTCCCTGCCCTCAGTCTAAGTGACTATTATAAAAAGGAGCCTAATTTGTTGGTATCCTGTTTTGTTTCAGCATTGATCATTTGTTTTAATTTATCACTATGGTTTAAGTAACGTTAATTTTATATTGCATATACTAGTATATCAAGTTCTCATAACAATAAATTTCCTTTAATCTTAATCTTATTTATATGAATCTTTTTTCTTCGGTACAGTAATGATATAATAAATTTATTTATACAAATTAATTAATAGGCTATTGACCTTCTCCCAACACGTACCATTTTGAATTATGATATACTATACTTATCTTATCCATGCTGGATCATAAATGCATCTCATTATAGAATTCAATACATAGAGATAAATACGCCCTCCAATATGGATGTTCTCAGTTTGTTGATATTTCTCGTCATTTTGAGTAAGTACTTGCTAAAATGTGTCTAATCATTTAAAAAAAAACTCATTGTTTTTCTCTTCACTCGAATTTTAAATGCTTACTGCAGATTTCTTTATATTGAATCATGCCTTTTACAGAAAACTGATTTTTCAGGGCAGAGGTTTAATTTTTTTTATAGTGTATTTATCAATTCCTTAATAGATCTAAATTAACAAATAATGATATTGTTACTACTCTAGTGTTTATTTCCTTAGGTAACAAAATTCCTTTTAATTTATAATATTTTATTTTAATGATTTATAGTTATGAGGAATGACATTTTCTTCATGTTTTATTAATAACAGGCGCTTGGGGAATAAACCTCTCCCCCTTTTTTCTAGATTTTAATTTAAAATTTCTTAGAAATATACTTTAGTAATTTAACCTATTTTCACCTATTCAATGTGTTCATACGGTATTAAGATAACAGCAGTGTATATATGATACCCCTCTATTCTTATTTTCCACCCGCTTGAGGAATGTACCCCCTTTTTTTCTGAATATATTTATTTTTTTATTTTGTTTTAGAAATATTCTTATTTCCAGAAGAGGGGTATCATATATAAACTACTATCGTATGGATAAGAACACGAATACATTAAATAAGTGAAAATATATTAAAATATTAAAGAATATTTACCAAAATAAAATATTTAGAAAAAAGGGGGGTCGGAACATTCAACAAGAGGCTGTGGTTTTCACTTGATTTTTCTGTAGCCTAAAACTGTAACATATAACAACACTGTCGATGCAAGAGCTATTAAGAGATAAATTAAAAAATTAACGTACAACTACAAGCAATTTCTGTATATTAGCATGAACAGATAAACAAAATACATTGTACAAGTAAAAAAAAAATGTTTCGATCATTCCATATCTACTTACTTTTATATTGTACTAAGGACAATTACATTACATTTAATAATACAATTGCAAATTAATAACTAGAGTACTGATCGAGTTTTCTTGCCATTTTCCCAACAATGGGTTTGGGCCAGTTTTCACCATTTCATAATCTAAAGCATTCTAGGTAATATTTTCCAAAGCCTACACCAAAAAAGTTTGTATTGGTCAACAACACCATAAACAATAAGTGTAAAGCAACTTTAATTTTGGATAACGAACAATACAAAATTTCCAAACACTTTTAAATTTTGAAACGGCTTTTTTTTTTTAATTTACCTTCACAAGGTACACCCAAACCCAAACATTTGATAGCCAGGGGTGTATAAATACGTAGAAACGTAAGGAGCTATAGGTTGCACTTCTGTAAATATAAACAATGCAATAACCCATAGGAACTCCTTTTACGGCTAAAACTGTGCCACTTTTGCTATGAAGTTTCATCAAAAAATATATCCTAGAATGGAAAGTTAATTCAAAGGTCAAAACATAGGGCTGTGCGGCATATTTTCATCATTTATATGCCCCGAACTTTAAGGGTTTAAACCTATACTAAAATTCTGTACTACCTCTCCCTTCACTTCGGGTCTTCCTCGGAATTCAATTTCGCCGATATCCATGTGTATTTATACTGGTAACATTCCCAAGTTATGTCTCTATGAGATGAAACATAGAGATAATATCTGGGAACCAGTACGTAAACAAAACAAAATACCTATATTATATATCTCTCCCCCAAAAGAGGCGTGGTTTGTGAAACAGCTGTATTTACAAAGTGCAACCTATATGTCCAAAAGGACATAAAAACTAAAAAATAGCCACATTTATCTTAGTCAGCTTTGCTTGAGGGAGTTGGAACCTTGGTTTCTTAATAATTTCTTAATCTATCAACGGATAATTTTAAGCTTGTATATGGAGTATATATCTCTCAGTTGATAAACGATATTCGGGAACTTGCGTTTCCTATCACGAATGGTTGCTGCTTTTAAAAAGGTATTGAACCAAGGGTTTAAAATGATATAGTTAGCCAAAGGTTTTATGGACGTCATCATGACTCAGATGACCGTTATGGAATATATGTGTCACAGATGACCATCGATATGTCCCAATTGTCGCATCCACAATCTCGTCTTCTATTCATCAATTGCGACATTACTAAATGCGAATTATCACCGATTGTTTACCTGCCATGAGCAAAACGGCGGATGTCACTAATAGAATAGGATTGCATACCCTTCTGGATCACCTGATATCACCCCCGTTTCTGGTTGGTTCGTGTTACTTAGTCTTTCGTTTTATATGTAGTGTTTTGTAGACTATTGTTTATCTTTTCGTCATCTTTCTTTTTTTGTAATGGTATTGTATGTTTTTCTTCGACGTAAGATTTCTGATTGTTTTTTCCATGTCTTCTGCATCTTTATTTCAATAATGTGTTACCACTTGTTAAACCTTGCTTCAATTCGCCGAATCAGAATCTAAAGGATTATGGGTAGTCTCATTGTTCGTACACCAAAATGTAAATAACGTTACGTCATTGGTTAAATTTCAATTGCTTAGTACGTTTTAAACCAATCACAACGCTTAGTTGTACGCTTTTGAAAATATTACCCAGAATGTATTATATTCTGAAACGGTGAATTACACCAAATTTTGAATAAAGGGAGACTATAAAGCAAAACAAAAACACAGACACAGAATACAAAAAACGACTTCAATGATTATGGTAAATAATACAAAATAGAGGGATTAGAATAATAGAAGAGAAGAGAAGATAGATACAAATGGTGCACACAATATCAGACAAATACAATGGCCAAATGGAAAACGATGAAATGACAACTAAAAGTTAACTAAACAATAAACAGAAAACTAAAAAATTGAGTAACAGAAAACAGAGTAATCTCAAGTGCTCCAGAAGGGCAAGTCGATCCTGAAAAGTGCCATACTGTCGATTTCTTAAGATCATGTAAAAGAAGGTACCTATTTATAATGTCAAATCAACAAATGAAGGTATGAGACAATAGTAATATGTTTATTTCAATAGTTCAAGCAGAAGGGAATTACAAACGCTGGATTCCAAATACTAATTTTGATTATGCGTACAATTGGGATTCCGGGAAACCACCTTGTGGCGACACCATAGCTGTGTTTAGTGATGACAGTCCTTCTGTTTATATGCAGATGAACACAACTCTAAAAGAACTGGTAAGACTTAATAAAAAAGAAAGATAGGGGGTATCCATCAAAGAGTTAAAATCAGTACATGCACAGCAAAAACACAAAAAGCAAAAGAACAGCGTTTTAATTGATGTTCTGCTCAAAGTCACAGTGAGACCTTCAACACAGAGCAAAACTTCTTATCTCACTGCAAGTTTAGAACGGCCACACCGGTTTGTGCGGAATTATTTGCAGACTGACGATCACGCCACAACTGTGAATTGAATAACAAAGCCATGGAGTAATATTAATAGAATGAAGTGTCTGTTTTCTACTATATATGATAAGTCTTTTTTATACAGAAATGTATACAATATTTCTTCTCAAATTGATGACAACATACGCAAATACATAAAACAAATCATCTTAGGTTTTACAGCCATATCACTGGTTTTTTTTTTTTTTTTTTTTCTTATTACTTTATGGAACAAATCGTGAGCAATAGAGTTTGACCAAATCACATAAATATTTAGATTTGTATTCTATATTACTTTACATGTCACAAGCCTGTTTTTCACAGAGATTACCATCGACTGACATAACTCTGATACTGGACAACGACTTCGTTCTTGGATTTACAGATGTCCCTGACAACAACCCAAGCTGTCTCAGTAACGGACAAGGTAAGCGGCATTCAGATCGGTTTCAGCCAATAAGAAAATTCGTACTGTTATGCCAAACGTTGATTCATATCTTTACTTTGCTTTAGACAACGGAAAACATATCAATACCGGGCAATATATACAAACATTGTTTCATTATCATAAACACAGCTTATAAGCTTTCTTTGTGTAATAGTTTATTTCAATGAATTACGGTAATGAACTGTTGTGAAGATTTGACTAAATAAGAAAATTTTTCGATGAAAATGTTAACGAATATTTACATATGGCTCTTGATGAAAACTGTGGAATAACCTCTGAATGTCGTTCAGTTATCTGTTTCGTTGGGTTGCTGTGAAATTTACGTATATCCCATTATTCTTTCTTTTCATACTCAATGTTTAAAGTTTGATAGATAAAACTTGAAACAAAAACCTTTTACAGAGGTCCATTTTAACAAGACTTATCCATCTGACTGGTTTGATCCCAAGAACTGGTGTACATCTGCTACAGAGGCAGGAAACTGTACGGATATGGTCCTGGAATCGGAAATGGTTCCTTGCTCGTATGATAATGTGATTTTTCCTAAAGACAGTGCCTTTTTGTAAACGTAGAAGCTGAGATGGAGATAGTGGTTAACACTCTGAAAATATCTGGAAAGGTAACAGCTAAGTATCTATCTAGCTAATTCGAGTAATTCTGCGCCCTCTAACGGCCTATAACCTATCGACATATCAATGTAGCAATCGGAGATTATTAGTCGGAGATCGGCGGAATATAACGACTGACAGTATACGAGTTACTATCTAGCCAACATCCCAAGGAAAACAAAACACAATGTAATCAGTATAGTATTTAGGCTCGCCAAAATCACCACAAGAGGGTTGACGACCCGAGGGCTGATATTGGTATAGGGTGTTCTATATCATGTGTTCTGTTTTCAATATAATTCTGTTCACTTTATTAAATATGCAATTAAAATAAATGATATACTAAATTCAGAGGTGTCCGGAACACAGAATGTGATAAATACTTAGTTTTAGATAATGATGTTATCAGATATTTAATGTCATATGCAGATAAAGATGAAAACACTGAGGTCATGAGTTCGAACCCCGCTCGTGGCAGGTGCGTTCGACTCTGGTCTTTATTGACTAATTTTCCTACCGAAGAAAGGTGCTTCTCTCCATGTACTCCGCCTTTCTCCGTTAAAAACTGACTGCCGTAATATAGCAAAGAGTGCTGACAGTGGCGTCAAACAAAACTAATCAATAAAATCAATAAGATCAAAAACAGAAACAAAAGTGTTGTTTCTTTGCTTCAGGTTTTCAAGGATATGTTGAAATTTGGTGTCATTAATTAAGACAGGATAGTGTGGTAAATAGGACAAAATAATCATGCTTAATATTTGCTTATTATATAAAATCATCTATCTTATTTTTCTTTCTTTTAGGCTTTAAGTACAAACACTTTCTCTTCGTTCTTAAAGACTGATATGGGTTCACGGATGTTTCCAAAGCCCCACACTGGAGAAAGATCAAAGATCAAAATTTTAAGACGACCGTGTAATAACCCACTAGGGTGTACTTGTGGAAACGACCAACCTGAGGTAAAAAATGAATAATTTTCACAAATTACTTAAAACCTTTACTAATAAAAACATTTCGTCTAAAGTACGGTATTACCAGTAGAGATTGTATTAAGGACGACCATTTAACCGGCTTGGCCGGGGTGGGTGTAAGGTTTTTTCGAAAAAAAAAAAAAATTCGGATAATTGATGATCTTAATATAATCCCAAGAACTTCCCAAAATGTTTCTAATTATTGTCGAACTGTATTGTCTACACTGCCTTTCATTCAAGGAAAGCTTTATATTTTGTATATTGCACATGTCGTCATACTGAATTTATTTGCTCGCCTAGCACAGAAGCCCATGCGAGGCTTTGTCATAACTTGATGTCTGTTGTCCGGTGTCCATCGTTCGTCGTAAACCTTTTCAAAGATCTTCTCTGAAACTACTGAACTTATTCCAACCAAACGTGGGCGAATCATCTATATGGTATCTAGTACTGATTGCCAATGAGACAACTATACATTGAAGTGGATGTAAGCATTTATAGTCAACCGTAAGACCTTCAACAATGAGATAACCCCATACCGCATAGTCGGCTATAAAAGGCCCCGACATGAAAAATATGAAACAATTCAACTGAGAAAACTAACGGCCTAATTTATAACAAAACAATTAACGAAAACAAATATGACAGACATGAACCAACGACAACCACTGAACTACAGGATCCGAACTTTGATCAGGCACATAAAGAATATGGCGGGTTAAACATGTTTGTGAGCGCTCAACCTCCCTAACCTGGGACTGTGGTGTAACAGCACAACATAAGAACAAACTATAAAAATCAGTTGAAAAGGCCTAACTCATCAGATCAATACAAAGAAGAAAACATCAAACATAAACACAGACTGCATGTGGCAGGGTATTTATCCATCCCTCATCCCTAACAACAAAAGAACACCAAGTACAGATCTGAGCGTACTCGCAGTTACTGACAGCTAGTTCAAAGCCAATAACAACTTATAAAAAATCATGTATCTAAAACTAAAATATCAATCAGTACACATCCAACATCCAATGGATTTAGTGTAAAGACATTATTAACAGTCAGAGAAAACATGACATTGTGCAATGCAAAAATAGAGGTATTGACAGGCTGTAGTACCGTTAAAGTGCATATGTGTTTAACAAAACTATTTGGTATGATTTTAATTTACTGATATCAAAATCAATATTTATACCAATAAAACACTATTCAAAGATCTAATTACAGTGTTGAATTGGTAACCTTTTAAAATAAGTTCATTTAAAGGATTGATAAGTTTAATGCAAGTTTATGAACTGATTGCTGTTCTGTACAATATAATCATATTCTCCATTTGCGTCGTTAGCAGGAAACAAACCTTTCTCATACCTTTCTGCAATATGCCTTTTATGCACAAGTTAATGATTTCAAAATTTGTCCACTTATTTCAACAGATTTTACAAAGAATCTGCAGTATACAGAAACCATATTGTGTAAAGCAAGCCTGTAAACATCCAATTCTCCTTACTGGTAGTTGCTGTGAAATATGTGGTAAGTTGGTCGATCTTGTTTGTATTTAGGAATTTTGGTTACACAGTAGTACGTTCACAACTCTTAATAAAGAGCTGCGCCATGAGCGCATGATACGCCCGTCGCTTTTTCAAAGAATAAAGTTCCAAAACTCCTCAATGTCATATCAGAATTTAAAAAAAACAAACTAAAGGGAGGTTATTTTAGTAGATATAAACCAGTCACCAAAGTTTCATGGAAACTTGTCAAAGCACTTTGACATATTGTGCAAAATCTGGAAAATCATCCTGTTTTATGAATAGAATCCCATAACTCGGAAACGTAAAATCTAAAATTTATAAAAATCGAAAGGAGCTTATGTCAATAGATATAAACAATTCACCAGAGTTTCATGAAAACTGCTTACAGCATTTTGAGTTATTGTCCGAAAACTAGAAAATCCCCTTTTAATGAATAAAACCCCATAACTCAAAAACGTATTATCTAAAATTCATAAAAATCGAAAGGAGCTCACGTCAATAAATATAAACAATTCACCAAAGTTTCGTGCAAATTGGTGAAAGAGTTTTGAGTTATTGTCCGAAAACTGGAAAATCACCCTTTTAATAAATAAAACCCCATAACTCGGAAACGTAAAATCTAAAATTTGTAAAAATCGAAAGGGGTTCACGTCAATAGATATAAACAATTCACCAAAGTTTCATGCAAAATGGTTAAAGCGTTTTAGAGTAATTGTCCGATAACGACGGACAACGGTATACCATAATACGTCCGTAAACGGGCGTATAAAACATGTGTGTAAACTATGAGACGTACAGGAATAAAATAAGTCAACGAGACAACCATAAAAACACACACACACACACACACACACACACACATACAGACCTACCCCGAAAAGTCACTACATTTGACAAATGCCCGGAAAATCACTACCTGTATTTCCAGTGCGTGTAAAGGATAAATAATACCACTGAGCTACAATAATAACAAAAAAATAAACATTTGAAGGTAAATAAAGTAGAAATTGCAATTGGGTCGTTTTATGTTTTCCACAAACAAAGTAACTTCCATAACACATACACACCGAAAACTAACTACATTTAGAAAATTTGCGGTGAAGTCACTACACGGAGAGGATACACACAGCAGTCTGACTACCAGG
>JAASAO010003532.1:0-13589 GCA_017311375.1 Mytilus coruscus
ATAATATCTTTTAGGCATAAATAATTAGTACATATTGTTGGATATAGTTGATTGTTTGAAAACTGATATGATTAAGACATTTACGAAAAAAGCTCTATTGCCATGGTAACCAACAAGAAATCACTGATTTCACTACTTTCTCCATATCAGAAAGACATCATTATATTTTGTATTTTTTGTACATCCCCCGGTAGTATCAGAGTTTACCTAAGTTTCTAATGAAAAAGTATCTATTTCTTCTTAATAATCAAGAAAAAGGAGTGCGTTTTTTTAATTTTTAATTTTTAGCCCCTATTTTAAAAATGTCAATTTTCAATATTTTTTGCTCAATTTTGAGACAATTTCAAATAAAGAACTTGGCCAAAGTTAATTTTTATGCATTTCCAAGGAAAGAAATGCTATTCCCTGTGTCAGGTATTAAAAAAAAACATTTAAAATTTTTTAGAAACAATCGTTTCTATGGCAACAGTGCTGTTTTTATCCAAAAATACAAATAAACAATCTAAGTAAAGTCCATAATTTTTTTTAATATTTGAAAAATTCCCACAATTTTACAACTGTGAATAGTGACACTTATAGAAGAAAAATGTGCAAATGTATCAGTTAGTTCCTGTTGTATATGTTTCCATATTGAACAAGGTTGTCACAGAGTAGCAATGTACAATGTATATATACATTCAGGACCTTATATAATAGCCAATTTTACAATTTTTGAAAATTTCAATGGAAATAATTCTCTTAGTTTTCATTGATTGATCGAACCTTAATTAAAAGTTGGTCTTAATATTCTTTTTTAAATGCTTGTATAGACTGTCTGTAAACAATTAAAAATTTGACATTAACATATATGCATTTGTCAAATTTAAAGTCATTTGAAGGGCAATAACTCTTAAAAAAACTGACAGACCCAAGTTTCACTTCTAAGTCTATATACAAAAAAATGTAAATCTGACTACAATATTTGTGCTTATATATCAACTAAATCAATTGACAAATTTATACAAAGGTAAAATCACTCTCAAGAAATGCAGACACATAAAATGTTACAAGATGACTAACAGACCAATGGTTTGAAGAATGCAGAAAAAAACGCTCTCTACCATTGTAAGGGATGGCAACACACTATGTTTTCCTAGAATTATAGAACGTAGACTTACATTTGCTTGGATTATTCAAACAAAAATCAGCTGATGTTGGGTTAAATATTTTGATTTAAGCCAATCAAAATAAAACTGTTCACGTTGCTATGGAAGTTGACAAAAAGTTCAGACTGAAGTCTCAATTTTGACTTTTAAAAGTTTTGTGTCAAGAAATCCAGGCCTGATGCCATACTCAAGTTTCATTTATTTGGTTAGATCATATTGGATCTAAATGACAGTAACAGGATGTCTTACTCTGTACCATACATACATGTACATGTATTTGCTATCAGAAAGAAGCCTCCTTGCCTTTTATTAAAATCATACAAGTTGAAGTTCTTTTGTGAGCATATGAAACACAAGTACGAGAATAGACTCTATTTTTAACAAACAAGTCAAAAATTCAATTCACCACACAATAAACAATCAATCATGTGCAGTTCAGCAGTACTATTACAAATACTTTCACCCTTTTTTTTTCATTTCAAGGGCAACAACTCCTTCATAAATCATCATTAATAACTCAAAAATTTATTGCAGTTCTATTACTTCATGTACTTGTTGGACATTCTTTATGTATATAATGCCAATATATGAAATTTATAGTTTTTGAAAATTTGAGTCAATGTCAAGAGAGTATTAAACAATCACATGAATACAGCCATGTTCTTCAATACACAAACAGCTTGACCAAATTGTATAAAAAAAAATTGTCTACTACAAGTATTATTCTAATTAAATCTAATAAAGTTGAGTAAGGAGAGAATCTATGCACTTTTAATCTGTGATTATTTGATGAAAGGAATTAAAAGTTTTAGGTTAAAAATCAAAGTCATCAGATGTACAAGTATACAATGTAAAGTCTTTCATGACTATTAATCATAAAAATCCAACGATTCCAGTTCTTGGTTTATAACCTGTGCATCTAAAGTTGTCGCAATGGCCCTTAAATCATCGTCATCATCTGCCACTAAAGCATCCAGTGTAAAGCCATCATCTTTCTTAGAAGACGAACATGATGTATGTGCCAGTCTAGATAAAAAGGCTGTAATTTGGGTCACTTGCAGCCAATCAGATCTGTCAAATCGTCTATTTCCATCTTCTGTGACAGCAGATCGCATACCGTGTACAACGTCAATGGCTTCAACTTTACGCCCAGTTAACTGACCCTGATTAAACTTTTCAGTTAAATAATCCCTAACATTCTTTGAAAATCTTGTTCCGTCTTTCCTTTCTTATAGCCCAACCTTCCTTCACACTAACAACAGCTTCTTCATGCCCCGCTGACAAATTATTCAAACAAATATTGACTTCGTTATTGATGTTGTTGCATTGGTCAGCCCATATTCTTTTAACAGAGTCGTAGGTGCTTTCACGTTCCAGGCGATAATCATGTTTTCCAATAAATATGTGTTGCTCCAGTGAAGAAAATGATTTGAATGCGATAATACAACCTGGCTCACTGCAAAAGAAGTGTTTTGGGCTACCTGCTGTAATATTCTCAGCATTTTCAACTTTGTCCTTTTGTAGTTTGATGTTTCCTTCAACATTCTTTGGTGAGCTAAAACTGTCAATCTCAACTACTTCAAATTGTTCTTGCTTGCAAACATTAGGATACAAACGATCAAGTTCATCATTCCTGTAAAAGCGTCCACTGCCAACATTGTAGGCTTTCCAAACTTTAATTCCATCCGGAAGAAATTCTAAGTTATTGAAATTTGTAATGCCTTTCCACTTATGACTTGTAAATTTCAGGTTTTCATTTTTAATGGCAACTACCGAACTCTGTACACCTGAAACACCATGTTGGTAGTCAATGGCAGTTTTCATGTCTTTTGCTGTGTTGATGTTGTTTCCATTCAAGATGTATACTTGCATTTTGCCTCTCATATGGGCAATCTTTGCATCGCAATAACTTTTTCCGGACTGGGGTTCACTATAATCATATCTCCTTATGGTGATGCCTATAAAATAGAGGTAATATAATAAGGAATTTTAAATGAAATTGAAGCAACTGAAAACAAAATGTTCAATTAGTCTACCATACATAAAGGTTGAATATGTACGTTTGTATATCCCTTGCACAATTATTCTATATTAATTGTGAATGTTAAAACAAAAATAACTAGATGTAGCCTTATGTCGCCTGTGTTTCATTATGTCGTAAACAGGAAGTGACGGTCATGAAAACGGTATACACTCTATAGTATCGTAGGATAAACATCCTGTGAAATGTTTAGGATCGACTGCAAGTGGTTGTTGAGAAAACTGAGACAAAAATTTCTGATAATGCATCGCACAATATATCACAGTAACATGAAGTTTTATAGTAAATTTAGGAAGGTACATTTTTTAGTTTTTAAAAAAAAATGTGAAAAAAAGTTTGTTTTGGTTGTTGTGTGTCTTTATTCATTCCAAGATTAGTCTTTTCTTACTGATTGTCTGTCTTTCTGACTAATGCTCCATTGAATCATTCATGCAATGTTTCATGGTTTCAGAGATATCATTGCAGAAAATTCAATGGATGACAAATACAAATTGATGCCATAAGCTCTTCAACAATGCTGCGGGAAAATATATATACCTGATTGCTGACTTAGTTCATTCATCACAAGCCAAATCTGTCCACACTTGTAACATCCCTCATTATCAGAACGAAGAAACACTTCTTTAATTTCGGGAAGTTGTCGTTTGATGGTGGTTAATGCATGAAGCAATAGTGAAGACACACTGTACCAGTCTTGCTTGGCAGAATCAATAATGTGGACAAATGTTCGATGCTGGAAAAAAGAATAACACATCATAAATGATTAAAATTAAAAAAAAAAAATACCTTGTAATGTTAGAACAGGATGTAGACCACCAAGATTAATAGTATATATGCATACAGTAATCATTGTTTTATGTTTTTTTTATTGACAAATATGATAACATACATGTATATACATTCCATTCTGGTCTCAACTTCAATAAGTTGCCAAGTTCATTATAGGATTAAACACATTTTTTATCATGTTTATAGAGGTTATTGATGTGTAAACTGGGGCGATTAACTCACAAACTGAATAAAAGTCCAAAGGACTTTTATGTAAAGTTTGTGAGTAACGACCACTTTACACATCAATAACCTCTAGAACAAATGTGTTTAATCCTTATAATTCTTAGCAAAACATTCGCAATTTTTAATTAAGATTGTTGTATTCATCGGCTTCTTTTTATCATCAAATGCACAATGGACATGTCGTAACTACGCCATATTGACTTTCTGAAATCCATAAATGTGCGATTAATGCAATAGAATCTAAAATGAAACATCACATACCTCAAAAACGTCCTTTTAATGAGATATTATCTGAATCTGAAGCGTACAAGTAACGCAATAATCTTCAGATTGAGAGTTTTCATTCGTATGACGTCATGTTTTGCCATGACGTTAACGCGGTAAGATCATTCATGATATTTCGCGGAATTTTATTTTATTCAAATTTCAGACATTTTCCAAGCTTGAATGCATTATTTCTTTTTTCTATGCTTAAACAAATTATGCAATTTGTTTTTCAATCTCAATTTGCTCAGTACCCTGGATCACATGCATGTGTATAGCGCATGAATTGACCAGTGAAAGTAGTTTCGGCAACATGGTTTATCGAAGTTTAAACCAAGGGAAAAACTTCTAATGGACCAATCAAATTCAAGTATTTGTAGATATGCAAATCATGTAAGATTTATTTAGATGTAAATGTTTGTTTGTAATTTGAGTAATAAGCTATATAGAGTTTGCCTCTGAAACAGTCTTAGAGGTCATGTATTATGTACAGTGGGACATTTGCTGTGAAGAATAACGACCAATAATAATTTAATTGAGTCCCCTTGTGAGTAGTATCAAGCTATAACTAGAGGCTACAAAGAACCTGAATCATTCAAATGTGTGAATGTTTCAACTCTTAAACCAGAATTTGGCAGTTTTGACCAAAAGACTTTTTTAATAGCTCATGATGAGTTATTAAATCAGTAGTGCAAGTAAAACTTTTCCCCCAGGTTCCATGGTTTTCAAGATTTTAGCAACAATCAGTATTTTAAGGTTTTAACTAAAGACAATTTATCCCTTGCAGACCTTTTGAAGTAAAGCCATCAGCTGAATATTTTGCAATTTTAATTTTGGTTCAAGGTCTTACAGTTTTCAAGATATAAGCAAATATATATAATATTCAAAAATCACAAAATTTTATCTTTTAAAGAGAGATAACTCTCAAATGGAAAATCATGCACTTTTTTGTTGATCTTTACAGACACAATGTGATGGCAAACACTCACCCTGACTTTAAGTCATGTGAGCAAAAAATTGGCAGGTTTTCACAAATGCAATATAGTATAGCAAACTAATGATTAAGAATTTAAGTTTACCTTCAAGTCTTTATTTTCATTCTTGAATATTCCTACAATAACATGCCAGTTTTTCCTTCTGTCCATACCAATCTGATTGCTTCCTAGAAACATATTTGGCAGATATTTCATGGCCCAATCCATAATAATAAGCATCTGATGAGATTGTAGGTTGTCTAGGATATCGGTCTTTGCTCTTGCTTGATTGACTGTTCTTAGGATGTGCTTTTTCCATTCGTCTATCTTTGCAATTGCAGTTTCAAAGTCATATTGTAGGTCCTTTAGCTGCTCTGTGGGAGGTAGTTGTCTAAAAGCATTCTGCATTTCAAGTTTAAAATTTTCTAACAAACTGCACCTGTCACATGAGATGTCATGTTTATGCAAACAATGAACTTTGAAGTTGCCAGATTTGTCAGTGGTGTCTGATAATGCCCATTGCAAGCAATGATCTGCACATCTACTCTCAATTTCCAGATGTAGTTTAAAGTCTGTTTTTAAATACATTTTGTAACTTTTCAGCTTTGATGAAATTGCCTTGGACCAGGCAGAGAGCAGTCCCATTTTCTCTATTTCAGATATAATGTAGATATACGTATCGAAAGCTGCACTTCCCTCTGCAGATATATTATCCAGTCCTTTCAAACAAGATCTTTTGGATGCAGAGCAAGCATTCAAAATTCTAAATAGTGATGATCTGCTTTATGGTTGTGAGTCAGTTTCATCACAATGACTGAGATATAGTTCAACAAGTGTAGAATGCATTGTTGTTCTAACAATATCTGGAATTACAAGTTTTTCCCCAGAGTTCGCGAAAATGGTCGGTCCTGTCGGTCAAAATTAAGCTCGGACCAGTATTTTGAAAGCTAGTGCCGTCCTGATGACCGATGTAAAAACGGCCGTTGCAGTGCCTTTTTTATCGGTAATTAGTTGTACCGCAACTAATTCCAATACGTGTTTACATCGGTCATCAGATGTACCTGCTGCTAATTTCCGGTACTGGTTTCCCATTATAAACAAACAGAAACCTACGGAAACCAAAGCGCCGATCTACACGTGGCCTGCTAATTGTTCATGTAGCCATCCCAGGCAAACAATCGGCGATTGAACCCTTCGATGGAAATAACAAATACTGAGAAAGTGATTCAGATGATGAAATGGATAGTGAAGATTACCTTAAAAAGAACAATCAGAAGAAAAGAACTGGTCATTCATTGTTTATTTGTCCGTGGCTGTGAAAATAAAACTAATAATAATAAAGTTATTTTCGATAAAATATGTTATTATTTTTATTTCAGAATAAAATTGACAGATTTTTTAGGACTGGCTAAAATTTTATAGGACTGACAAATAATCTTGCTTTGTCGGTCCCATGACCGACGGGTCAAAACAAGTTTTCGCGAACTCTGTTTCCCCATTGTCAAGATTCAACTCCCTTGTGCCACAAGCCACTAGTTGAATGAATGATGGGTCAGTAAAAAACTTAACTGTATGTGCCAACTTTGACTTATCCATTCTTTGTCTTTTCTGTTGTGTGTGAACTAGATCTTCTTCTGATCCTCTTCCATACAGCAGTGCATGTTGTCTTGCTTGATCAATTCGATATACTGTGATACCTGGTATCATTTCCTGAAGAGTACTTTTGGAATGTTTGTTAACAATAATTGAGAGGATTTTTACCTTGTATCCTGTATCTGTTGATTCATTGTACAGACGAACAATTGTACTGGTGATGTCCTCCGATGATGAGGTTTCCGCTGTACTTTTTTGTCATTGCTCATAGCATCTAACAGAATGTCACCTTGACCAGGAGCTATTGTATCCAAAAGTGTAGAGATCAATTGTCCAGCTTTGCACTTGTAATATCTTTTGGTTCTATCAGCAGATTCAATAAACGGTGTTGACAACTTTGACCGCAATGGACTAACTGCACCATGACTCAAAGATGACAATGTTGTGTTAAAAGCTCAAAGTTTCGCTCTGGTAATGTTGAACTATCATAACTCCAGCTTGATCCTTGAGATGTCTCTATTGTGCATTCTTGAGAAGACTTGTAGTCATTCAGTTGAGAATTCTACAAAAAACAAGAACAATGTAATACCGTTACATACATATTTGCTTTTCAAAGTTTTAAATTTTATAAAATTTTCCTTTACATGACATGCATAAGAAGCAGTGTTGTGTGAGTAGTTGTATTTGCTGAACCTTCATCTAGCAATTAAGGTCCCCCTATTTTTTGTAGGATCTTTTTTTTTTTCCATTTGACTTGCATCGAGTGTCTTTTGTATGTCTTTCCTCAAGTTTGTCTTTTTCCATTGAATACCCTTCTTCACGACTATAGCCTTGTCACTTTCCTTTCAAATATGTATGAGCCAATAAAACGCCACACTTAGCTATAGACAAGCTTTTGATGACCGAAACAAGTTGACATACAAATTTCCTCTAGTGATGCTTTAAAATAATGGGTATAAAGTTTTTTTCAATTGGTAAAAGCAAAGTTGAGTTATTGAACGTCATAGACCAACAGACTGGTCACTTTAGGTTGCACAACATATGTACAAGCTCTAACAAAAAAATTATGAGCCCCTGCTCATTATACCCCAAATCCCAAACAGGAAGTTGTTGTCTATTTTTTCCTAAAAACAGATCCCACCATATGACAGACCAACAGGAAGAATGTGTTAAAATATCAAGCCGCTGCAATGAGTAGTTGCTGAAAAAGTGTGCAGAAAATCTTTCTTTGAAGCGGGGGTATAATCATGACAATGTTAACAGAGGAAAGACACCAACATGGTTTAAGCAATAGCTTACAAGGCTCTGGATGAGATTACCTCAATGTCATTATTCATCACTGGCATGTGTAACCTTGCTCTAAAATGGTATGGCTGGTCTACTTCCTAAAAAAGAAATTTATATTACATGTAAATAGATGTTATTCTGATAAAGTAGGTCTAAGGGGAAAATAACTAGAGGTTGCAAGCAGCCTGTGTCGCTCACCTGATATTTTTGGTAAACTGCATTTTACCCCTATATTCTATTCTACCTGGAATATCGTAACAACTGTGAGATATATACTCCGTATGTAAAGAATCAATGACTTGTAGCTGCCTATAAAATTGAAAAATTGACGCACGGACGAACAGACAACTTGTTCCGCATTAGATGAGCATGGGATTATCACAACCCAGTAGAAAGCACTTTTGTGTTGACATGAATTATCATTGTTATGGTAATAATTATAAATCAACTGTTTACAAAACTTTAAATTCGTCGAAATATTTAGAATTTATTACCACAAGAATAGATTGCCGAAGCTGTTTTTGAAAACACCGTTCGGATGTTTCGGTCGTCAACGCTCTTCAAATTCGTATTTTTTTTTTGCGTCTTTTTAACATTGACATTAAAGGTGAAACTTACACATTACGTAAGCCTTTGATCTTCTGGCTAGAATATATAGTGAGAGCGTTTGCTACTCAAGGCCTCATCATGACTTTGAGATGAACAACAGCAGTACAAGTAGTAATTCTTTGCTTTTGGTTTGAGTTAAAGTTCGTGTAGTTATTTTGTGTCATGAATAGAAACAACATATATTTTTTTCTTGAATTATACTAGTCTGTCGTTATAATTATCGGTTTTTAAAAACAAACCGTCATATAACTATTTCATATGTGGCTTTAGGTCTTTGGTCACTACACAGCTAAAAGCACGTTTTACTTTAGAATTGTTTTTTGGCTAAATACATTTCCGTCATTCATAACGAAATTGAACATACGTTTGTTCGACTTTTTAATCTTATTTCAGAAAATACTATATAGTTACTTACAACGATATTCGATGAAATTTTTTAATAAGATATCACTTGCAAAATCATAAAAAAAATTGTAAAATGTCATATGATATATATTTTAGAATAAATACACAGTCTAGGGGATTTTCAAGATATATAAGAAGCACAACGGGATACAGATATACAGAATACACACCTTCTCCAGAGGATAATCTTTTCCGAATTCTTCCGGCGTAAGAAAGTGTATACTAACTTTAATATGTGTAAATAAACTATCTATCTAATAACAATCTTAATTAAGTAAAAACATGCATATTTCATTTTCAAGTTACGTACATATCGATTTGAAATAAAACAACTCAATATAGTAAATACAAGTTAAAACATTTCAATCACAACTATTTTATACTGTATTCGATTTGATGTTTGACACATTATGGCACTAGTCTATTGTTGTAGGCCATCTATTTTTACCTCGTGGTATCATGAAGTCCAGGTCCTTGAAGTCGACGTGGTGTTCAATATCAATGCTACGTTCTTTTTGTTACATTAACTAGTGTTCACGTTTATTTGTTGCTTTAAAGTATGACAATGCGTCCATCACACGGTATCTAAGTTGAGAAGAACTTTCCGATCAGATGTCTAAAGTGAATAAAAAATGGACATTTATTACCAACCTTTTTTAATACAAAAATCATTTACTATACGTAAGTATTTACTGATAAAATAGACAATGTATAAAGAAAGAAAAGACAATTCATATAGCTGTGATGATTTTACATACCTGATATACTTTATCTATGTATAAATAACCTAGCAATCTTTTTTTTTCGCAAAACCAGATTGTACTCAAAAAGTTGAATTATTTACCAATTTCATTGATGCACTGTTTTATGTAAAAGAACATTTATCATTTGATTGATTACTTAGCTATTTCTTTTGGGGTTCCTTCTTTCAATAGCCATTGATATCTGGATTGTTCTCTTAGAGAGGTTTATGTAGGCTGATATACATAAAAGCTATAAACCCCGTAGTATTCAGAAATACAATTAAGATAAATATATGAAATGTTTTTGTGGCTAAGATTACTATCTCATTTAATTTAGAGCAATTGTAGTGGCAATGCTAATCTTCTTCTGTGTATGTTGCTGTGTATACGACGATAGGAAACAACAAAAGATGAGACTAAAAAATAGAAGACGTATACAACAATCAAGGGCCTTACAACTGACAAATGAACAACATTATCGCGTTATAGGTAAGAATTAAAAAATCAACATGGAACAAAATGTCCCGAAGAAAACAATAAAAAACACTTTACTCCAAGATAAATAGTTTTTTCTTCTTACACTGAATGTGTTGAAACCTCCGAAATATAAACCGATACAATAAGACATTCAAATAACAAAAGTAAAATAAAAGGCCAAACAAGACCGTTATTGAAATAACCAAAATTCAAAATATTGAATATTAATAAGAAGACATTACATCAAAAGAACAAACTATCGGGATAAATAATCTATGTGCTTCGACTTCATTTAGGTAAATATTTTGTATAGAATATGTATATTTGTGAATCCTTAAAAATACAATGTTGATAGGTTATTATTCAAATAACGGAATAACTCAATGTAATAGGACAGAAAAGTTAAGATGAGTAACAATTACAACTCTTACACCAGGTTTGTACTATGACATGGAAATGCTGCTGCCTGTGTTGCTTATCCAAGGACACAGCTGGAGTATGGGGCAGATTTTGAAAGGCTCATCAATTTTACATCAGACTGTACAGCATCTTTTCCCACAGTTAATCCACCAGCGTATGAAGATATCATCAATGGAAATACAACTGCTATTGATTCATATAATCCAAGGACACACACAGCAGACGTTGAGGAAAGAAACACCCATCATATACCAAATAACAGTACAATAACTGCTTTACTTGACGATACAAAATATACACCCACTGTTAGTCTACCAGCATACGAGGATATCATGAAAGGAAATGCAGCCGGAATGTTTCATATAATCCAAGAACACACACACAAGACAACGAGGAAAGGCTTGCCAATTATATAACAAATGACGGTACTGACGCTAATTTGTAAGACGATCCAACATCGACACCTACGTGCACAATAAATCCCAGCATACGAAGATAATATGTATAGAAATAACAAGTGCACTTTTATATCTTTGCATTTGGACATAATTTGTCACCTAGTTCTGTGACCCATTTACTTGAATAAATTTACCTTTGGACTAAAAACTTTTCATTTTTCTTTTATTGTAGCATAATCATGGTAATCAATAAATAAACACTGTGTATGCTGCCACTATGAATAGTATTGCAATAAAGAAAATTTTCAACATATATATATATATATATATATAAAATGACTGAATAATAGTCAACGATAAATCTTACGGGGCGATGGATCATATAAATATGATACAGTACACTACAAAATATAATATATAACCAGTCTAAAAGGTACAACATCACCAAAAATGACAATAAACGAACAAATGTAACTATAAATATTTCGGATAACAGATATCCTTCATCAATATGAGCACGATATAAAATGAATCAGATCAAACCATTCTGGGTATTAAACAAAAGCAATCTTGATTTCTATACAATAAAAAAGTGAAACAGTTTACCCGAACATCATATATAGAGACGCTAATAAATTTTAAAATTTCCAAAAAACGACTCAAAGACATGCCTAAAATGAAAATAGTAATTAGAGATATGAACTGGCACAACTCTAAAATTCCAAAGTGACGTCAGTTAAGATGTTACAACAACTGTGTGTAAATTCATTCCCCAAAAAAAACAGCATCGATCGATATAAGCTGGTAAAAATATGTCAAACAGAGGTTGCGTATTTATCATCCCAAATAAATAGCAGTTTTATAATGATAAGAAAATATAATAGTAAAATTTGGCTAAGGTTAAATAATTGGACGTGGATGCGCACTTGTACATCCCTCCCAAATGAAAAAACCCTGGTATTTAAACTAGTAAAATTCCAAAAGAATCCTTAACACTGTAAGTCAAGTAAGGAAGCCGGAGTAACTAGAAACAAATGATGTCAGGAAAATGAGTGATGGTAGGAAAATGAGTGACTCATTCTATGTTTTCATTTATGCCCTCTGGGAAACTGTCCTTAGCTTTCTCATCCAAAACCTTTCCCGAGCAAGTCTTTCGGCCCTTGACCAACCCTCGTTGTGGTCTATGATTGTGATTGTAAGGTTTTAAGATCAGCTTAGGCGTGCCCAGGTGATCTCAAATGACGACTTACGGGAGGTCGGGCTTGCAGGTGTAGTCACTTCGATGACCATTCATGCGTTTGTTGAATGGCTGTTCTGTCTCGCCAATATACTGCATGCCACATCGACACTGAAGAAGGTATACAACATTCTGTGTTTTGCAAGTTACATTACAAAATATAGTGTACACAGACCCAGTGGAGTGGCAAGTAAATGTTTGAGTATTCTGTATTTGTTGGCAAGTCAGACATCGTCTGTTACCACGACTTGCACCATCCTGCAGTTGAACAGCTTTTATTAGAGGAGACGTCAGCTCACAAATAAGTCTTTGAGACTTGCTGGTCTCCGAAAAGCTAAGACAGGAGGATTGGGAAAGATCTTGACAATTGTGGGTGCTTGGCAATAGTTTGCCAATTGGCACGGATCAAACGTGAAAGGTTAGTAAAGGCGGGATTGTATGTTAAAACAAACGGAACTATTTTGCTGCGCTCTTCTGTTTGTACTGTAATAGGTCATTGCGGCTGTTGTTATTAGCACGCGCAAACCCCTTATCTATGTCCAATTTCTTATAACCTCGTTTGGTCAAAAACCGCGAAGTTCCTGTAACCGTTTAGTGAAACAAATTTAAACGTGATGGTGTGCAAATTATTCACCCTTTAATCAGACCTTCAAAAATTCAAATAAAAGCCTCGCAACCGTAGATTTCGAAGAAAAGTCAAATTCGGTCAATTCCAACAACACGGTTGTCAATTTATCAACAGTCTCTTTAACTGAGGACGAAATTAAAGTCTTATCTAAGGGTTTGAATTTTGCCCTACTCCCAGTAACATAGATAATATGAAACTTGAAGATGACCTTAATAACTTTGCCAGAACCCTCAGAATCAAAGAATATTTTGGTAACAAGGATAATGAGGAAGACTCAGACACGTCTGATTCGGAGGAAGAAATCAGAATTCCGCATTTTAAAAAGAAGAGTTCATGGATTCCAAAACCTAGTAA
>JAASAO010003154.1:0-49060 GCA_017311375.1 Mytilus coruscus
ATTAATTAGAATTAAGTTTTTAGATGCATTTTCCATTGTCAGTTGTTGCAATGATAAAATACCTTATAATGGGCACCATTCAATAATACCAGAAAGTAATTTCTCTGACGTTTTGCTACTGTTTGCAGGTGTGTATGTACTCGATCAATTTTTTTAAATTACTGATTTAGTCCTAATGACAATCGATATACTGTAATATTACACATGCATTATATAAGTGATGGAGGCTGATTTGCCATAATTGAGATGAACAACACAAACCCTGACAAAATAGTGAGTGACAAGTTATCTCAGGAAAAGATACGTCATCGTCGTCCGTTTCTATGTTTTTGGCGTTTGTTTTTGTTGCAGTTCAGTGTTTCTGTTGTTCCGTTGTTTCCTCTTATACATGTAGCTGGTATTTTCACTCGGTTTTAGTTTGTAACCCGGAATTGGTTTTCGCTTAATCGATTTATGACTATTAAACAGCGGAATATTACTGTTGTCTTTAATATACTTAAACAACAATATTGTGCTGAATTGAATTTCGTAAATCGATTTAATATACCTTGTATTAATTGATGCATGGCACTTGTAAAAACTGTATATTTTGCATACACTGATAACTTATAACATAATTCAAGGCATTAAATTTCAGACCCTAAAATAAGATAATAGAAGCAAATTTTATGAAAATCTTTGTTTCAGAAACATAAGTGGGTAAATTAACATTAAATTATTATTTTGGTTAAAAAATATAAATTGATTTAAATGAAACTGTAATAATTAATCTCACATTTTTGTCTTATGTTCAATAACTATAATTATCTAGGAATACATTTTACTAAAAATTTCTGTGTATTTTGAAGGATATATAAACTTGAAACTTGTGATTGAATATTTCCACAGTATAAAAGATTCTTATATCTAGCAGGTTTAGCAAAAGATGTTGGGTATACCACATTACCATATATACATGTATGGCAATGAGACAGCATTCCCAACACACAGACAGGAATTACTTTCTTCTTATTTTAAATTTGCATGTATCATATTTATGTAGTACAGCTAGAATTTGATATAAAAATAAGATGATGTGGTATAATTGCCAATGAAGTCTTGACTAACAATTAAGTCGTGTTACTTTTTGTGATTGGGTCAGGTAAAGATTAACCCATGATTTTTGGTAGGCAGTAGTTTTATAAGCGTTTACATGTACATATCATTTTTACTTTCCTACTGACTATTTTGTCCTGGCCCCTATATCATGATTCATTCATCTGAAACTTTCGGATTGTGTTTATGTAAAAATTGTTATTAAGTTAGTTATTTCTGTATTTTTATATATAGTGATACATAGAATTTCTTTTATTCTGACAGAAAAGAAATACCATTTCAGTTGGCTCCAATCTCAGCAGGTGATAGGAAATAAGTTTTCTGATTTTAACATCTTTAAGATGAACCTTAATTAAAATATTTTGAAATTTATTAATGAAAACACAATTGATTGATCATGTTGATTGTGCTGAATGTCACTTAAGCACATACATTTAAGCACATACATATATTTCTTTGCTGTCCATTTGTATTGGTGGACACTTTGTACAATAGGCAGGAATTTAATATGAAATGAGCGGCAGAAAAAAATAGGTCACTATTTCCAACTTCATGATAGAATTGTGTTTTTTGAGGTTGAGAAATTAAGATATGTATGACAAGGCTGCAGATTCAATCATAGGTACATTGTACATGTACCTAAATCTGAAGCAAATCTCAGATAAGATTAAAATTAGTCGTATATGCATCTGATATAATTTTTCAAACTGGTTATTGCTTAATATATATACATGTAGCATAATGTAGTGTAAGCATAAATTATAGAGCACAAAGTTTTTTAAGTTTGGGGTACTCAATGCCACATCTTCTAATCCTTACTCCAAAAAGGTAGTTTGTGCAAATATTAAAACTTACTCATTCTATGAAAAAGGAATTATATCTTCCATGTTAATGCTGGTGTATGCCTTTGAATCACAAACAAAATTAAATAAGTAAAAGGAGGGCAGAATAATTTTACCAAGTAACTGTAAGGGTGTCAAATATTGCTCCAGATTGGTTGAAAAGGAATATTCTGTGCAATAAGATGCAGGAAATAACTATGGACATCTATAATACTAAAATAACGAGGTCCAATTTGTCAGCCGTCATGACGTAAAAACGATGAATCAAAGAATTCAACTTTATATATAACTAATATAGTACAATGGTGTTGATTAAAAATTACACCACTCCAGGCCCATTTGCTTTCCACGTAATTAATATTGCCAATAATTAAGAAGTTCTAGGTCGAATACAACACCGATACCAATAGTATATGTAACATATAGCTTCCGGTCGCATCACAAAATAACATGTAAGTTGAAAGTTCTGGAAAACTTTTTAAGTCGAACTCAGTTGAACTGAAAAATAAGGCGTAGATACTTTAATTCAGTCACGGACCTGTGATGTCATGGGTGTGTTCTAGTAATAAAAAAAGCAAGCCATACAAAAACTGGCATGGCAGCTGGTGAAAATAGATGCAAAACAATCGCCCTTCCCCACCAGAATGAATTCAAAAGACCTACCAATCATGATTTACAAATTGATACCAGTCACACTTGATAAGTAGGAGATATTCAACAAATAAAATCTGGATTTTTATGCAGGTAGGAGTTTATATTTATAATTTAAACATTACCAATGAATGACACGCCGAACAAACAAAAATCAAGAATTTTGGTATAAAAGTTCTTTGTGAAAATGCAACTTTTTCATTAAAATGTTAATGGTTCACAATACACAAACACTAGAAGAGACCTAGTAGGCTAAAATATTAATTTATATAATGAACTTGCACTTGCAAAATGAGAACTATACAAGCACCCCAGATGCGATTCCGGATTTGAACAAAAAAAGGGGGAAGGCTACATGTCCAAACACTACATGTAATCCACGTTTGGGGTGTATAATAATGACCTGAATAATTCTGATTTTTTCCTTCAATTAATTAACCAGGCAATAAGAGCATATTTGTTTATTCGCTCAGACATATCATTATTACATGAAACGCCGGTGAAAACAAAATATACGCGTAGTTATTCCGTCAGCCGATCCGACTACTACAGGGTCTTTCAAACGCTTTTTTCTTGCATTTCAGGGCGATTATGCTACTACATGTTAAAATAATTGAAAAGTGCAGGTGCAAGAGCTATACCAACCCACTCCATTCTGGTATTGGTAGAAAGGCCACATTTCAAATTTTCAAAAGTGCTGCTACTAGTTATATAGCGTTCGTGTAAAGAAATTTCACAACCCAAAGTGCCAAAAGTCAATAAATCGATAAAATTCTCCATGTTTTTTTGTTTTTAATTACAAAACCTCTAATAAAAACAAGTGGCAGCACTTTTCCAGTAACATAAGCTATCCTGATTACAGGAGACCAAAATCAGGGCGATCCGATTTCATCTTGCACCTGCACTTTTGACTTTTTGGAAAATGTCTTTACTTTCAGTTTGAAGTCACGTGACACTAGTGTATTTATATTTTCTATAAATAAAAGTTTGGAATGTAAATCAGAATAGACCATTTTCCTCCGTTTACTCCTTTGACGTGTATTTTGGCTTTTAGACAGAGAAAACTAACTCTGAGTTCAATATGATTTTTCTTGCGTATAAAAATGGAAATTTTCTTGAAACGACCTTAACGTCCCTGCGCAAATACTAAAATTCTATTTTGTTCATTTGTTGTTTTTTTTTCTAATTGACCACAATTAAAATTAATGCAAATGCTAAAATCTTTTAAAGCAAACTTTTACTAGCTAATGACGTTCTTACACGAATGACAATAAAATAAAGGAGAACAATAACCAAATAATTGAAAAAAGTTATCCCCACCAAGCGGTAGCATGAATGTTTAAAACCATATTGACTACAAAATGACGTTCTGACGCAATGGACTCAAAAACTCTGACATTAACACACGCTTATGAAAATAACACTTTAGGAACCTCCTGAGTACAACGCCCTTTTCTGGATTTATCTTCATCATAAACGTTCAAACCCCAACATCTAAAAGACAGGAAGGGATAAATACCTGAATAAGTGAGGAGTTATATTGTTAAATGAGAACTAATACAGATGTACGTTACATGAACCAACATCATTACGGACGATCTTTCAGTGCAAACAAATAAGATATGTTGATACTCAATTAATAAGTGTAAATTCGTAATGCTGAGTATAAATAAAGATAACTAATCCGATGTGTATACATCACTGGTCAGTTGTAAAACTACAGGTTTGCTATTCAATTTTCTTATTTTTTAGACAAAAACCAAAACCCAGATACATGTTGATAAGGACTGCGTAACATTATGAACATAACATGATTACGTACATGGTACACATGCAGATAACGTAGTGCCAATGACAGACTAAGAAGCATTTGTAACTGATAAATATATCTCTAAATTCCTACCTAATATTGTTGACTAGCGATATTTTTGTCATAGTCCAATTCTTTTATAAAGTCGTTCATTTCATATACTTTATATAATTACTACGAAAGTTGCAATCTTTCTATTTGAGTACGGTGACACTCCCTTACACTACGCTGCTCGGTATGGATCACATGATATGGTCCAACTACTATTACAAAGACCAGATACATAGAAACAAAAAGAAATGGGATAGAGCATGTAGTTCCAACCAGAATTGTGATTCTTTAATACATCGAACTAGACAACTGTCTAAATCAATGTAACCACAATGTTGCTAAAATTTAAACATATCTTTGCAATATACTTAAATATTCGTTCTTTATCTTATTGACACTCATATTGGAAAAGTGGATTTGAAAAGAACTATAGAAAGTTCATAAGTTAAACATTCTGTTCTTTGTTTTTTGTTAATTTTGTTTGTTGTGATCTAGATGAAGGTATAATAATTTCTCATTCGTGAAACAAATTTGTGATTAGCATGTTTCTACTGCTATGTTAGATACCCAAACTATTTGTAAAAATAAGGTATATTCAGTTGTAAGTCATATACATATAACAGTATTGCTAAACTCGAAATTTTACCGTGGTTAAAGTGATTTAAAACTCAATTTTGTTTGTACTTTCCTACTTAGATTTTCAGATTAATTGTAATAGGTTTTAAAACATGAACCTTTATATGAAACTACATGTATATGTCTACTGCTTTTCCCTTTGAACACACATATTTAAAAAAAAATTACATATTAACCCTAAAGGTAGTCGAGGTCTTGTTGAAAGTACCTTCTGTTTTTTTTTTTATATCTCATTCGTTTATAAATGGCGTATACCCACTACATAACAGTTTGTGTTTTTTTCCATAAATCTGTCCACTGTTAATTGAACAACTATGTCATTAAAATCACCATTAACTTAATTACAGCAATGCATGTAAGTACATTCTAACAGTTCGTATTATTATTATCGCTAATTTCTCAAATGTTCCTTTTATTTTTCGTGGTAATTTTTCATATCACGCTATTCGAGTGAAATTGGATTTTCGAGGTCGAGTGAAAAGATAATGTATGACGTGATAAGCCTATGTCCTTAACGTTAAACAGAAATTGATACTTTAGTTAGGGGGTGGGGGGATTTGTAATTTCTATTGTTCGGTAGGGTTTTGGCTTTATCAATACTGGTGGTCATATGTGTGGTGTTCCCATGAGAGAAAGATCTAGTAGACTTTACTATTTTTTAATTTTTTTTAGGATGACAATTGAACTTTTGTACATCAAATGTCGTTAGAAGCAAATGTTTCTTTTCAATAAAATAATGATGATCTCTAACCACTTTATTTATCAATATGAAATAATTGAAGAAGTGACTTCATATCTTTTATATTCAGATATTTTTTAGAATTATAAAATTAAAATACACAGGACTGTTTCTGATTACTTTTTAAGATACATTTGCTATATCTAAACACAACTCGTCCTTTTTAATTTTCAGACTTCAAAGAGGAACGATAAGATTAAATTGCATTCAGTTTTTAGATACACTTCATATTGTCAGTCACTGCAATGCTAAGATACCTTTTGATGGGCACCATTAAATTATCCCAGATAGTCATTTCGTACTGATTGCAGTTGTGAAAGTACTCGATCCAGTTTTTATCTATGGACTGTTTCCTCCTGAAGCCAAATCTATATACTGAAGTATTAAACATGCATAATATAAGTGATAAAGCCTGAAATGCCAGACTTCAGGTGTACAATACAAACTCTTACAAAATAGTGGGTGAAAAGTTATCTCAGGAAATGAAACTTAAACGACAATATTTTGCAGATGTTCTAATCTCGTAAATCGATTAGATATGCCTTGATTAAATGGATACACGCGACTTGTGGGAAACGTATGTTTGAAATACATTGCTATCTTATAACATAAATCATGTCATTAAATTTCAGAACATAAAATAAGATAATAGAAGCAAATGCTATGAATATCTCTGTTTCAGAAACATAAGTGGGTTACTTAACAAACATTCGTTACTGCAATTACAAAATAATCATATCAAATACTAGCATTCACTTTTGTTCATCTCTTTGTCCGATGGACAACAATTAACGTCAAGGCAAATGTAAAGTTCGTTTTAAACAAAGGTTTACTAGCAAATGACGTTCCTATATCAATATCAATAATTTAAAGCAGTAAAGTATCCAAAATATTGAAATAACAATTCAGGAACCTTCTAAGTACAAAGCCTTTTTCTGGGTTTACCGTCATCATACACGCTACATGCTCAAAACCCAAAATCTAAAAGACAGGAAGGGATAAATACCTGAATACGTGAAGAGTTATATTGTTAAATGAACACTAATACAGATGTGCGTAACATGGACTAACATTATTACGGACGATCTTTCAGTTCAAACAAATAATATATGTTAATACTCAATTTTACTTGAGTTTGGTATTTTGTTAATTTTACTTTTTAATAAGTGTAAATTCGTCATGATGAGTATAAATAAAGATAACTAATTCGATACGTATAGACATCACCGGTCAGTTGTAAAGCGACAGGATTAGTATTCAATTTTTCTTATTTTTGGAAAAAAAAAAAACAAAACAAAACCCAGATACATGTTGATAGTGACAACGTAAACATTGATTACATGACATGGTTACGTACCTAAGCAGTTAACATAGTGCCATTGGCAGATTAAGAGGCATGTGTGATTGATAAATATGTCTCTAAGTTCCTACCTAATATTGCTGACTAGTGATATTTTTTGTCATAGTCCAATTCTTTTTATAAAGTCGTTCATTTCATATACTTTTATAAAATTACAATGAAAGTTTCAACCCTTCTATTTCAGAACGGCGACACTCCCTTACACTTTGCTGTTCGATATAAATCACATGATATAGTCCAACTGCTACTAAAAGAACAGATGTAGATCCAAATGAAGGAAATAAGGTAAAGAACTAGATTTGTAATTGCTAGCAATAACGGATGGCAACCTTCCCCATTGCCAGGAAAACGGCAGCCATTTTAAAATTCCAAAGTCAAAGAGTGTATCTACACATCCAACATGTCCAAATTAACATTTTGTAAAGTTTCATTAAGTTTGGAGGATTTTCAAATTTTGGACATTTTGCGGTTTCCATGGTAATGGCGGCTATTTTGAAAATGCCAACGTCAAACTGCAAATCAGCACATGCCAGTTACTAATTCTGTTAAGTTTCCTCCAGTTTGGAGCACTTTGATTTTTTCGCATTTTGCTGTTTCCATGGTAACGGCGGCCATCTTGAAAAAGCCACACCCCGATTGCAAATCTGCACATGCTGGTTAACATTATGATATAGTTCCATAACAATTGGTTCATAGAATTCCAAGATATAAGCTGGACAAAAAGTGGAAGAACAAAAATAAGAAAAAAAGAAACGTAGAATAACAATACGTCAGCCTAACTCCGTTGAGTGTGCCATAATAAAGTTCTAACCAGGATTGTTAGCCTAGATACATCGGACTACACAACTGTCCAAATCAATGTAAACACAATGTTGCTAAAATGTGTACATATCTATGTAATATACTTAAATATTCGTGTTTTATCTTATTGACACTCATATTGGACAAAGTGGATTTATTAACTTTTATACATTGTGACTTGTATGGAGAGTTGTCTATTTGGCACTCATAACACATCTTCTTATTTATATTGAAAATAACTATAGAAAGTTAATAAGTGTAACATCCGTTTCTTTGTTTTTATTTATTTCGTTTGTTATTTCCTAGATGAAGGTATAATATTTTCTCATTCATGAAACCAATGTGTGACTAGCATGTTTCTACTCCTATGTTAGATACCAAAACTATATTCGTAAAAATAAAGTATATTCAGTTGTAAGTCATATACATATAACGTTGTCACTAAAACTTGAAATGTTTCGGTGGTTAGCGTGATTTTGAAAATCTATTTTGTTTTTATTTTCCTATTCATCTTTTCGGATTGATTATAATCGGTTTTCAAACATTGATTTCATGAACCTATTTATGAGAACTTCATGTCTACTGCTATGTCCTGTGAACAGGCATATTTATAAAAATAACATATCAATCCCTAAGGTATTCGTCGCTCTTGTTGAAAGTATCTACTGTTTTATTGGATCTGTAATTGGTTTTAAATGCCGTATACGGACTAACTTAAATTTTGTGCTTTTAATTTATCTTTCCATTGTAAATTGAACACTTATCTCATTAAAAAACATGAAATCAATTTCAACAATATTTGTTCTAACATTTTCTATTATTGATATCGCTAGTTTCTCAATTTTCCTTTTTTTTTGTGATTATTATTCGCAGTCGAGTAGAATATATGACGTTAAAACATACGTCATTGAACTTTCACCGGAAAATAGCGATAAACATATTACAAATGGTATTTTAACTTCCAGTATTTGCATCGGCTACATCTGATCTCATAACGGTCACGTTGTCTTCTTTACAAAAATACAATTTGGATTATAAAAAAAAACGTTTTAAAAAGTACTTGTACATATAATATATTTATTTCTTGTGTAATTTTATAACTGCAGCAAACGTGTCCTTTTCGTTACTATCAAAAGCTAATTGAATATATCTGTCCAATCACTTTATCATAACCTAAGCGTATACCCCATTATTTTGTTACCCTGTGAATTTATATTGGTTGTATTGAGTTAGTGAAGACATATCCTGTGAAACTGTGCTTTTGTTTTTGGTCGTTTATCGTTTCCCATGGCGTTGTCAATTTGTCTTCGACTAATGAGTTTGAATATCCATTTGGTATCTTCCACCCAAGTGAAATATTGTTATAGTAAGTGTTAAATGAAACAATTTAGTTTAACAACATTAGTGAGTATCCATTTGGTATCTTCCACCTATTTTTGACTTAACGCAAATGATTCTTGACTTAACACTTTGTTTTTTCGTTGTTAGTTAAAAGTGTCCTGTACATATCTACAGATGGGATCAGTCCCACCTGTACAAAAGTTAACTTGGAGCAGACTTGCTGACAGCTTTCCAAGTTAACTTAATAAATTAAAACAGACAAGCATGTTAACTTCATCGAGTCATGCTGACTGTCCTCCTTTAACTCATAAATTTGATGTTTACCCCGTGGTTGTATCTCATTTCCTAACGTAGTACAATGTATGAGGAAAGGTAAAATCTTTACAATTGAACTGATATTAGCAATACGACGTTAAACTCGTTTGTTATATCTGCACGACCTATCTAGGACTTCGCATGTTATCAATCCGCTTTTAAACAATCCTACAAATTTAGATTTACAACTGGGAGACGTTTTCAAAGTAGAAAATAAGATTTGTTGGCTAATATTGAGAGCGTTACAAAGATGAAAACAAAATGTATCACAAAAATATTGAAAACAATCGATAAAACAGTGTCCAGACGTACACAAGTACTATCAGGGCAGATAAAAACGGCAGATATTTTTACTTTATCATGACTTTCTAATTCGGTGGTCAACATAATTTTTTTAAATTCGAAATGCGATTCAAAAATAAACGACGAATCCATTGGTGCAAAGAAAGTCCTTAGCAACCGTGCTAGTTTTCAAGCTATATTCTCTTGAAGTTTGATTTTTAGCGGAAAATTATAAAATATTCGGCGACGTTATTGATGTCTGCTGTAACGTTACCACAAATTGAGTGTGTGTAACACATTTTCCTAAGTATTGGAAATGCTAAAAAAAAAAATAAAAGCATAATCGGTTGACATGGTTGATAATGATACAAACTGAAAAATGTTAAAGGATATTTCTGCTGCCAAAATAATGCAAATTGACAAATAAATATACTGCAAGTGAAAGAAAGTTACTGTATAGACTTTAACTCCAATTTTTCTTGATAAGACAGGGTTCCACATCTTTTTTTTCAAATATTTGTATTGTTCTAATAATTTTAAATAAAATATCGAGTTGTCCAGATTAGTACAGAATGATTCTATACATATTTGACCAATTCGGTTATGATATTGGGATCGCTTCTTTTCATCCTCGCCATTCCCGGCACTATGCGAGGTATTGCGTACACAGCCCATTCTATTTGTCAAGTTCACACACGTGCACGTGATTCTACAATTTTACTTGAAAATTTCCTGTCTCGATAGCTTTCCCTTTTCTTTAACTACACGACAAGGCATTATACATGCATGGTATAATGTTTGCTGGAGATTCATTAACAAAGGAAATAATTTCTTGTACCATTATTTCTTAAATTTCCACATGTACGACTCATAAAAAATAAGAAATCTGCAAATGCATATTATCTTGAGAATGGCTGTAATAAGGTCAAAAGAAGAACCCGTATATGAATTTCAGCAAAATAAAACAGATCGGAGATTTTTATATATAACTTCCCGTTGCATAGATCACTGCCTGTGTTAAGTCTAAGTCTAAAGCTTTGTGTATTATAGTTATATGCTGTAAATGTGCTGGTGTCATGATATAAATGTACAGGTGTCATGATATAAATGTACTGGTATGTATGTAATGCTATACGAATGTACGTATGTAATGCTATACGAATGTATCTATGTAATGATATACGAACGTACGTATGTAATGCTATACGAATGTACCAATGGCGATGTATAAGAATGTAATCATCCAGTATGATGCTAAAAAATGTTTCTAGTGTAAATTCATTAGATTGTATCCAGTATAATGTAAGGAAACCACTTCTAAGCAAGGATCGAAGCTCATAAACTCGGCAATAAAATCAGGACCTCTAGAAAGTTCGGAGAGCCGACAACCTTGCTTCGGAAGTTGGCAAGGAGACTGTTCATAATGTAATGCTATACGAGTTTACCTTGCGTATTGTGCCTGTATCTAATGCAAATAAATTGGGTTTTTTAATGTGAATTAAAAATAAGGAGATGTGGTATCATTGCAAATTGCACAACTATTTGCCACAGTTTAAGGTAGATCTATCGGGTGAATTTTTTCCTGAGCGTCCTTTCTGGTCATGTTGCAAAATTACTTATTTCTTTTACAAATAGTTTACCAAGTATCATTCAATATACAACAAAATATCTACTTGAAATTTAAAGATTGAACTATCATTTTTTTTTTCAAGAAAATTAGGCCCGTAACCTCCTTATATAAATATATAAGTTTATTGTTTTCTGTTTGGTATTAGATTAATAATTTTAAAGATCCATTTTGTTACATCTTGTGATCCGTTTATTTGGCAATCGCCAATGGCAGTCAGCAGGGTTTAAGAACATCAGTTGTTCGACCTGTTAGTCAAATGCGTTTTTTAAATATACTTTTTCACTTTTTTGGTCTTTTGGAAAATGTTGTTTGTGCTGTATTTAGACCCCTCTACCAAGAAATTTGTTTTGCATGCACACGTATAAAATTGCGGTTTTATCAACGCCATTATAGGTTTGAACGTCGTTTTCAATTTAGACTTGTTTATATTTTTCGTTTGGACTTGTATTATATTTTCCTTCGGGTTTATATGATCCGTTCATCCTATTTCGACTCTTTAAAATTCAAGAGTCTATCTAAATTGAGGAAAATTTTATGGCCTTCCAAATATTGATTTGATCCTAACATCACTGAAGAGACATTAATTGTCGAAATCCGGATATGGTGTACTAATTTTTGCACCTTTTGTTTGCGATATACCATCTTTTCCGCAAGTTTATTGTTTTCTGTTTGGTATTAGATTAATAATGTTTAAAGATCCATTTTGTAACATCTAGTGATCCGTTTATTTGGCAATCGCCAATGGCAGTCAGCAGGATTTAAGAACATCAGTTGTTCGACCTATTAGTCAAATGCGTTATGTTAAAATATATTTTTTCACTTTTTTGGTCTTTTGGAAAATGTTGTTTGTGCTGTATTTAGACCCCTCTACCAAGAAATTTGTTTTGCATGCACACGTATAAAAATTGCGGTTTTTATCCAACGCAATCATAGGTTTGAACGTCGTTTTCAATTTAGACTGTCCTAAATTTAGTCTATCTAAATTGTCTATCCTAAATTGAGGTAAATTGTATGGTTTCCAAATACTGTTTCGATTCCTAACATCACTGAAGAGACATTAATTGTCGAAATCCGGATATGGTGTACAAAAACCTTTTACCTTTCTTTGCGGTATATCATATTTTCCGCAAGTTTATTGTTTTCTGTTTAGTATTAAATTTTAATTAAGATCCATTTATCATCGGTGATCCATTTATTTGGCAATTGCCAATGGCAGTCAACAGGGTTTAAGAACATGTGTTGTCCGACCTGTTAGTCAAATGCGTTTTGTTAAAATATACTTTTCACTTTTGGTCTTTTGGAAAATGTTGTTTGTGCTGTATTTAGACCCTCTAACAAGAAATTTGTTTGCATGCACACGTATAAAATTGCGGTTTTATCCAACGGAATCATAGGTTTGAACGTTGTTTTCAATTTAGACTTGTTTATATTTTTCGTTTGGGCTTATTATATTTGCCATCGGCTTCATATGATCCGTTCATCTATTTGACTCCTCAAAATTCAAGAGTCTATCTTAAATTGAGGTAAATTGTGGCTTTTCAAATACCGTTTTGATTCCTAATATCACTAAAGAGACATTAGTGTCGAAATCCGGATATAGTGTACAAAACCTTTGCACCTTTTGTTTGCAGTATATCATCTTTTCCGCAGGTTTATTGTTTTCTGTTTAGTAAATTTTAATTAAGATCCATTTATTACATCGGTGATCCGTTTATTTGGCAATCGCCAATGGCAGTCAGCAGGGTTTAAGAACATTTGTTGTTTAAACAAGTCTAAATTGAAAACAACGTTCAAACCTATGATTGCGTTCGATAAAAGCGTAATTTTTATACGTGTGCATGCAAAACAAATTTCTTGTTAGAGAGTCTAAATACAGCACAAACAACATTTTCCAAAAGACCAAAAAGTGAAAAGTATATTTTAACAAAACGCATTTGACTAAAAGGTCGAACAACAAATGTTCTTAAACCCTGCTGACTACCATTGGGGATTGCCAAATAAACGGATCACCGATGTAATAAATGGATCTTAATTAAAATTTAAACTAAACAGAAAACAATAAACTTGCGGAAAGATATTATACCGCAAAGAAAAGGTGCAAAGGTTTTGTACACCATATCCGGATTTCGACAATTAATGTCTCCTCAGTGATGTTAGGAATCGAAACGGTATTTGAAAGCTATACAATTACCTCAATTTAGGATAGACTCTTGAATTTTGAGGAGTCAAAATAGGATGAACGGATCATATAAACCCGAAGGCAAATATAATACAAGACCCAAACGAAAAATATAAACAAGTCTAAATTGAAAACTACGTTCAAACCTATGATTGCGTTGGATAAAACCGAAATTTTTATACGTGTCCATGCAAAACAAATTTCTTGTTAGAGGGGTCTAAATACAGCACAAACAACATTTTCCAAAAGACCAAAAAGTGAAAAGTATATTTTAACAAAACGCATTTGACATACAGGTCGAACAACAAATGTTCTTAAACCCTGCTGACTGCCATTGGGGATTGCCAAATAAACGGATCACCGATGTAATAAATGGATCTTAATCAAAATTTAATACTAAACAGAAAACAATAAACTTGCGGAAAGGATAATATACCGCAAAGAAAATGTGCAAAGGTTTTGTACACCATATCCGGATTTCGACAATTAATGTCTCTTCAGTGATGTTAGGAATCAAACGGTATTTGGAAAGCTATACAATTTACCTCAATTTAGGATAGACTCTTGAATTTTGAGGAGTCAAAATAGGATGAACGGATCATATAAACCCGAAGGCAAATATAATACAATCCCAAACGAAAAAATATAAACAAGTCTAAATTGAAAACAACGTTCAAACCTATGATTGCGTTGGATAAAACCGAAATTTTATACGTGTGCATGCAAAACAAATTTCTTGTTAGAGGGTCTAAATACAGCACAAACAACATTTTCCAAAAGACCAAAAGGTGAAAAGTATATTTTAACAAAACGCATTTGACTAACAGGTCGAACAACAAATGTTCTTAAACCCTGCTGACTGCCATTGGGGATTGCCAAATAAACGGATCACCGATGTAATAAATGGATCTTAATTAACAATTTAATACTAAACAGAAAACAATAAACTTGCGGAAAGGATGATATGCCGCAAAGAAAATGTGCAAAGGTTTTGTACACCATATCCGAATTTCGACAATTAATGTCTCTTCAGTGATGTTAGGAATCGAAACAGTATTTGGAAAGCTATATACTTTACCTCAATTTAGGATAGACTCTTGAATTTTGAGGAGTCAAAATAGGATGAACGGATCATATAAACCCGAAGGCAAATATAATACAAGCCCAAACGAAAAAATATAAACAAGTCTAAATTGAAAACAACGTTCAAACCTATGATTGCGTTGGATAAAACCGAAATTTTATACGTGTGCATGCAAAACAAATTTCTTGTTAGAGGGTCTAAATACAGCACAAACAACATTTTCCAAAGACCAAAAAGTGAAAAGTATATTTTAACAAAACGCATTTGACTAACAGGTCGAACAACAAATGTATTTAAACCCTGCTGACTGCCATTGGGGATTGCCAAATAAACGGATCACCGATGTAATAAATGGATCTTAATTTAAAATTTAATACTAAACAGAAAATAATAAACTTGCGGAAAGGATGATATACCGGAAAGAAAATGTGCAAAGGTTTTTGTACACCATATCCGGATTTCGACAATTAATGTCTCTTCAGTGATGTTAGGAATCAAAACGGTATTTGGAAAGCTATACAATTTACCTCAATTTAGGATAGACTCTTGCATTTTGAGGAGTCAAAATAGGATGAACGGATCATATAAACCCGAAGGCAAATATAATACAAGCCCAAACGAAAAATATAAACATATATATTTCAAGTATTAATTAACGAAATTATCTCTTAAAATTTTAGACAATTCTATCGTTTAATATTTCTTCAATAGGGACAGCTTAAGTTTCCCTATATAAACAAAATACAATACCTAAATGTGGTTAATTTCAATGTATTGTTACTAGAAAACAAGGTCAGCGATTCCCAGTTTTTATATTGAAATTTGAAATTACTTTGACCGAAAAGTCAAAACATTACTAAATATATATTGTTATATATATAGTTATGCGTACTCATAATGCTTCATCCTGTCGATACTGTTGCCTTATATTTTGTCATTGCATCAGGTTGTGCATTTGACATACTGTTTATGATGTCCTTACACTAAATTCGTTAGATCTGTACCGATTGATACTTTAATATGGGAAAAGAAGAGTTATGTATTAGTTGTTATTATAGGATTTAACACATTTTTCTAGAAGTTATTGATGTGTAAACCGGGGCAATTAACTCACAAACTGAATAAAAGTCCGAAGTAAACCGGGGCGATTAAGTCACAAACTTATGTTTGTGCATGAATATATCACAGTGAAGGTTACGAAAGTAGTTTCGGAAACATGGTTTATCGAAGTGTAAACCAAGGAAAAAATTATAATTGACCAATCCAATTCAAGTATTTATAGATATGCAAATCATATAAGAATTATTGGTATTTAACTATCTTTCAGTAACTGTAACAGTTCTTCGTGTCTATTGTTATTGTGTTTATGATAGTTGGCTTATTTGTGCTTTGTATCGATTTAGTTAGGTAAGCCATTTGGAACGGATTTTTTAGTTTGTTCTTATGTTGCATGCTTGTGTTTGTTAGCCTACACCATATATGTCGTTGTTGGCTTTCTTACTCAAGTTGTAGTTTTCGGACTTCCATTACGTTTAGACCTATTGAGTCCCAAAGAAGGTGTGTGGTTCCTGCAGTACCAACATTGAGGTTCAGAAACCTTAATAATGATACATGATATACTTCACGTTTAATGAAATTGAAAAGGAAAATGGGAAATTTGTGTCAAAAGACAACAACCCGACCAAAAATCAGAAAACGTAGTCTCTAATGTGTTGTGGTGTGACACCACTGTTCCAGGTTATGAGAGGATTGAGCGCTCACAAACATGGTCAGCCCGGCACATTCTTTTTGTGTCTTTTGGTTCATGTCTGTCATATTTGTTTTCTTAATTTTATTGTATACAATAGGATATTAGTTTTCTCATCTAAATTGATACACAACTTCATGTCGAGGCCTTTATAGCTAACTATACGGTATAATGTTTTGTCATTGTTAAAGGCCGTATGGTGACCTATAATTGCGTTTATATTCATCATATGAAATCTTGTGAATAGTTGTTTCAGTGGCAATCTTACCACATCTTCTTATTTTGATATAGTAGTAAGACATGTCCAATACCTCAGTCAGTTGGCAAACAGCATAATACAATTTGATATATACAGTACTGTTTAAATACCTGTCGTCAATCAATTATAGAATGTGTTGTAACATGTAAATTGCCTTTATACAAGCTTGCAGAACAACATATACTTAATCATTTAATGTTGTTCCCTTACATTGCAAAGATTTTTTTATCTGTTTTCTTCTTCTTTGACTTGCCTTTCAATGTTCAATATCTGTGTGTATGGAATGGAAGAAAAGACCTTCAATATACAGTCAAAAAGGTTTTTAAGCAGAAATGGGTAGTCGTGAAAAATGTGCAATTTCTTTTCCGCGGCAGCTATTGAATATCGGTAGTCTTATGTGCGGTGCTGCCATGAGAGAAAGAGCTAGTATACTTTATTATGTCTTTATTTGTTTTAGAATACCAATTAAACTGTATGTACATCAAATGTTGTCAGAAGCGCACGTGTTTGTTCATGAAAAATGATGGTCCCTACATGTATCCACTTGATTTATCATAATCATGATAATGAAATATTTGAAAAAAAAAAATATTTGTAATCTTTTACTATTCAGAAAATCAATAGATATTTTTAATAATTAAAAGCCACATGGCCGTTTTTGGTTACTTTTTAAGATAAATTTTCCCTATCTGAGGACAACTTGATGTTATTTTCGACTCAGTAACATTGTATTTATTATTTTAAGATACACTATTATGTCTGTTTTGTTCACACACAACGTTGTCAATATAATGGAATTTTATGCGACTGTCATACAAGTGAGAGGTTTAGCTAGCTATAAAACCAGGTTTAATCCATCATTTTCTACATAAGAAAATGCCTGTATCAAGTCAGGAGTATGACATTTGTTATCCATTCGTTTGATGTGTTCGAGCTTTTGATTTTGCCATTTAATAACGGACTTTCCGTTTTGGGTTTTGTTTTTCGAGGGTACCAATCCGAACAAGTATAAGAGCTTTCTGACAGAGGTTTTCAGAGGGTTGCGTTTGATACGATTGTTATTTCATGGTCAAAGTCCCATAACTCCAATAAAATGGTCAAATTAAAATGATTTTACCTCATGGTCAATTTCATATAGTAGAAAATAATTATTGAAGGCTTTCTCTCAAATGGTGTCAGATGAGTTGCGTTCACAACATCTCAGTATTTCAATACTAAAAATGTCAAATCAAAATGGAGGTAGAATATGGATCACTGCACAGGATAGCAAGCAATCTTACCGAGTAAAAGAGCCTTCTGTAACATGATCTCAGCGGAGATGCTTTCACAAGTATGATGTTTAAAATACTATTAAAATAGACAAAGTTCCACAACTCCTGTAAAAATAGTATATCTAAATCCCGACATAGTATGGTCAAGTAAATACGACGACAAATCATCCTTTAGTATGCAAGCTTTCTGTCAAACGATTGAACAGGTAGATACAATCATTACTGAATACCAATTCTAATATATATAATAGCCAATTTGGTAGGCATTGCAATATCCTTTTCCTCTCGACAGAATGTATAATTATGTTTTGTTGCATTTACTTTCTTGCAACGGTATCATATAGTTATTCATTAGCAAAGCTTTTGTTCCATTATTTCAATCTTTTGTCGTTCATTTTTTCTTTCATGTGTACATTAATTTGCTTGTGCTTGGTCCTGCAAAAGATTTTCTAGGTGGTACATAACACTACAGGAGATAACTCTGTAAAAATCAGCTGAACGTTTTAATCACGTTTTTTGTTAAGGAAATAATTAGCTTCTCAAAGACCAACATAAGTGTTAGTCAAACTGCTATATATCCGATGAAATTTTTCAGATAAAGTGTGTGGTTCAAGATTTTTGGAATTTCATATTTTTGTCAAACGGTCAAAGTAAATATTTTGTCAAAATTTATGAAAATTAAACGAGCCAAATCAATTTTATTCAAGGTGTTTGGTACCACCTTAATGTTTTCATACTAGCATAATTATATAAATTCCTCCCTTCCAAAACATTAAACAGAAACAATTAAAGATCTGCAATTGAAACTTAGTTCTCAAAATCACGTGACCATATCAGTGAGGAGAAAGCCTCGGAATACAAAAGGTATCTAATTTAGCAGTAACATATCTTTTCTACTTAAATGTGTAAGTTTCTAAATATATTTAAGGGCATACGATACAGTTTCGATCCACGGTGATTTTTTCTTAGCTAATTGTCTTAGAAAATCTTCCCTTGTATGGGAAAGTTGAAAACAATGAATCTTACAAATATTGTGTTGTATTTTCAAACAAAGTCAAAACAAATATAGAAAGCGCATAATTGAAATTATTTAGGTGAACATTCTAGCGACAGATTTACACTCCTCTCAAATATTTGCATATTTCATTAAATGCTTAAATCGATTTTCTGCTATTTCACAATCCAAGATGACAGAAGCAACCAGATCTAAATTAGTTGTCTAAATTATTTACATGTGAAAAAAAATCAACTGAGACCCAAAGGGTGACTTGGTGTAAGAAATATTGTTATTCGTGTTCTTCTTCCGACCGGCAGTAACACCGTTGAGCAAGTGGCGCATCAATGTTGATGTACGGAATGAATAAATTCGTTGCCACGTCCCGTTATAATGGGGATATGCAATCCGTAATTCTTGTGCTGACAGAATGCTACGCTCTCTGCCTGTTAAAGAACATTTGTGACAACTCTTTGAGGATGGCCATGTTGGAAAGCCAAATGAGTTTCCCTATTTAGCATACTAAGTGGAAGTTAAAATTTTCTATTCTTATCTACATCGACATATATTGCAGGACCTCCTTTCGATTAAGACTTTATCAAACCAAATTGACTTTATCAGACAGAAATCTGGCTACTTGTGGGTGCTTCAGAATAGACCATTTTCCTCCGTTTACTCCTTTGAGGTGTATTTTGGCTTTTAGACAGAGAAACTAACTCTGAGTTCAATATGATTTTTCTTGCGTATAAAATGGAAATTTTCTTGAAACGACCTTAACGTCCCTGCGCAAATACTAAAATTCTATTTTGTTCATTTGTTGTTTTTTTTTCTAATTGACCACAATTAAAATTAATGCAAATGCTAAAATCTTTTAAAGCAAACTTTTACTAGCTAATGACGTTCTTACACGAAACAATAAAATAAAGGAGAACAATAACCAAATAATTGAAAAAGTTATCCCCAAGCGGTAGTGAATGTTTAAAACCATATTGACTACAAAATGACGTTCTGACGCAATGGACTCAAACTCTGACATTAACACACGCTCATGAAAATAACACTTTAGGAACCTCCTGAGTACAACGCCCTTTTCTGGATTTATCTTCATCATAAACGTTCAAACCCCAAAATCTAAAAGACAGGAAGGATAAATACCTGAATAAGTGAGGAGTTATATTGTTAAATGAGAACTAATACAGATGTACGTTACATGAACCAACATCATTACGGACGATCTTTCAGTGCAAACAAATAAGATATGTTGATACTCAATTAATAAGTGTAAATTGTAATGCTGAGTATAAATAAAGATAACTAATCCGATGTGTATAAACATCACTGGTCAGTTGTAAAACTACAGGTTTGCTATTCAATTTTCTTATTTTTTAGACAAAAAACCAAAACCAGATACATGTTGATAAGGACTGCGTAACATTATGAACATAACATGATTACGTACACATGGTACACATGCAGATAACGTAGTGCCAATGACAGACTAAGAAGCATTTGTAACTGATAAATATATCTAAATTCCTACCTAATATTGTTGACTAGCGATATTTTGTCATAGTCCAATTCTTTTTATAAAGTCGTTCATTTCATATACTTTTATATAATTACTACGAAAGTTGCAATCTTTCTATTTGAGTACGGTGACACCCTTACACTACGCTGCTCGGTATGGATCACATGATATGGTCCAACTACTATTACAAAGACCAGATACATAGAAACAAAAAATGGGATAGAGCATGTGGTTCCAACCAGAATTGTGATTCTTTAATACATCGAACTAGACAACTGTCTAAATCAATGTAACCACAATGTTGCTAAAATTTAAACATATCTTTGCAATATACTTAAATATTCGTTCTTTATCTTATTGACACTCATATTGGAAAAGTGGATTTGAAAAGAACTATAGAAAGTTCATAAGTTAAACATTCTGTTCTTTGTTTTTGTTAATTTTGTTTGTTGTGATCTAGATGAAGGTATAATAATTTCTCATTCGTGAAACAAATTTGTGATTAGCATGTTTCTACTGCTATGTTAGATACCCAAACTATTTGTAAAAAATAAGGTATATTCAGTTGTAAGTCATATACATATAACAGTATTGCTAAACTCGAAATTTTACCGTGGTTAAAGTGATTTAAAACTCAATTTTGTTTGTACTTTCCTACTTAGATTTTCAGATTAATTGTAATAGGTTTTAAAACATGAACATATGAAACTACATGTATATCTACTGCTTTTCCTTTGAACACACATATTTAAAAAAAAAATACATATTAACCCTAAAGGTAGTCGAGGTCTTGTTGAAAGTACCTTCTGTTTTTTTTTTATATCTCATTCGTTTATAAATGGCGTATACCCACTACATAACAGTTTGTGTTTTTTTTCATAAATCTGTCCACTGTTAATTGAACAACTATGTCATTAAAATCACCATTAACTTAATTACAGCAATGCATGTAAGTACATTCTAACAGTTCGTATTATTATTATCGCTAATTTCTCAAATGTTCCTTTTATTTTTCGTGGTAATTTTTCATATCACGCTATTCGAGTGAAATTGGATTTTCGAGGTCGAGTGAAAAGATAATGTATGACGTGATAAGCCTATGTCCTTAACGTTAAACAGAAATTGATACTTTGGTTAGGGGAGGGTGGGTTTGTTTCTATTCTTCAGGTGGGCTTTGGCTTTATCAATACTGGTGGTCATATGTGGTGTTCCCATGAGAGAAAGATCTAGTAGACGTTACTATTTTTTTTTTTTTTTTTAGGATGACAATTGAACTTTTTGTACATCAAATGTCGTTAGAAGCAAATGTTTCTTTTCAATAAAATAATGATGATCTCTAACCACTTTATTTATCAATATGAAATAATTGAAGAAGTGACTTCATATCTTTTATATTCAGATATTTTTAGAATTATAAAATTAAAATACACAGGACTGTTTCTGATTACTTTTTAAGATACATTTGCTATATCTAAACACAACTCGTCCTTTTTAATTTTCAGACTTCAAAGAGGAACGATAAGATTAAATTGCATTCAGTTTTTAGATACACTTCATATTGTCAGTCACTGCAATGCTAAGATACCTTTGATGGGCACCATTAAATTATCCCAGATAGTCATTTCGTACTGATTGCAGTTGTGAAAGTACTCGATCCAGTTTTATCTATGGACTGTTTCCTCCTGAAGCCAAATCTATATACTGAAGTATTAAACATGCATAATATAAGTGATAAAGCCTGAAATGCCAGACTTCAGGTGTACAATACAAACTCTTACAAAATAGTGGGTGAAAAGTTATCTCAGGAAATGAAACTTAAACGACAATATTTTGCAGATGTTCTAATCTCGTAAATCGATTAGATATGCCTTGATTAAATGGATACACGCGACTTGTGGGAAACGTATGTTTGAAATACATTGCTATCTTATAACATAAATCATGTCATTAAATTTCAGAACATAAAATAAGATAATAAAGCAAATGCTATGAATATCTCTGTTTCAGAAACATAAGTGGGTTACTTAACAAACATTCGTTACTGCAATTACAAAATAATCATATCAAATACTAGCATTCACTTTTGTTCATCTCTTGTCCGATGGACAACAATTAACGTCAAGGCAAATGTAAAGTTCGTTTTAAACAAAGGTTTACTAGCAAATGACGTTCCTATATCAATATCAATAATTTAAAGCAGTAAAGTATCCAAAATATTGAAATAACAATTCAGGAACCTTCTAAGTACAAAGCCTTTTCTGGGTTTACCGTCATCATACGCTACATGCTCAAAACCCAAAATCTAAAAGACAGGAAGGGATAAATACCTGAATACGTGAAGAGTTATATTGTTAAATGAACACTAATACAGATGTGCGTAACATGGACTAACATTATTACGGACGATCTTTCAGTTCAAACAAATAATATGTTAATACTCAATTTTACTTGAGTTTGGTATTTTGTTAATTTTACTTTTAATAAGTGTAAATTCGTCATGATGAGTATAAATAAAGATAACTAATTCGATACGTATAGACATCACCGGTCAGTTGTAAAGCGACAGGATTAGTATTCAATTTTTCTTATTTTTGGAAGAAAAAAAAACAAAACAAAACCCAGATACATGTTGATAGTGACAACGTAAACATTGATTACATGACATGGTTACGTACCTAAGCAGTTAACATAGTGCCATTGGCAGATTAAGAGGCATGTGTGATTGATAAATATGTCTCTAGTTCCTACCTAATATTGCTGACTAGTGATATTTTTGTCATAGTCCAATTCTTTTATAAAGTCGTTCATTTCATATACTTTTATAAAATTACAATGAAAGTTTCAACCCTTCTATTTCAGAACGGCGACACTCCTTACACTTTGCTGTTCGATATAAATCACATGATATAGTCCAACTGCTACTAAAAAGAACAGATGTAGATCCAAATGAAGGAAATAAGGTAAAGAACTAGATTTGTAATTGCTAGCAATAACGGATGGCAACCTTCCCCATTGCCAGGAAAACGGCAGCCATTTTAAAATTCCAAAGTCAAAGAGTGTATCTACACATCCAACATGTCCAAATTAACATTTTGTAAAGTTTCATTAAGTTTGGAGATTTTCAAATTTTGGACATTTTGCGGTTTCCATGGTAATGGCGGCTATTTTGAAAATGCCAACGTCAAACTGCAAATCAGCACATGCCAGTTACTAATTCTGTTAAGTTTCCTCCAGTTTGGAGCACTTTGATTTTTTCGCATTTTGCTGTTTCCATGGTAACGGCGGCCATCTTGAAAAAGCCACACCCCGATTGCAAATCTGCACATGCTGGTTAACATTATGATATAGTTCCATAACAATTGGTTCATAGAATTCCAAGATATAAGCTGGACAAAAAGTGGAAGAACAAAAATAAGAAAAAAAAGAAACGTAGAATAACAATACGTCAGCCCAACTCCGTTGAGTGTGCCATAATAAAGTTCTAACCAGTTGTTAGCCTAGATACATCGGACTACACAACTGTCCAAATCAATGTAAACACAATGTTGCTAAAATGTGTACATATCTATGTAATATACTTAAATATTCGTGTTTTATCTTATTGACACTCATATTGGACAAAGTGGATTTATTAACTTTTTATACATTGTGACTTGTATGGAGAGTTGTCTATTTGGCACTCATAACACATCTTCTTATTTATATTGAAAATAACTATAGAAAGTTAATAAGTGTAACATCCGTTTCTTTGTTTTTATTTATTTCGTTTGTTATTTCCCTAGATGAAGGTATAATATTTTCTCATTCATGAAACCAATGTGTGACTAGCATGTTTCTACTCTATGTTAGATACCAAACTATATTCGTAAAAATAAAGTATATTCAGTTGTAAGTCATATACATATAACGTTGTCACTAAAACTTGAAATGTTTCGGTGGTTAGCGTGATTTTGAAAATCTATTTTGTTTTATTTTCCTATTCATCTTTTCGGATTGATTATAATCGGTTTTCAAACATTGATTTCATGAACCTATTTATGAGAACTTCATGTCTACTGCTATGTCCTGTGAACAGGCATATTTATAAAAATAACATATCAATCCCTAAGGTATTCGTCGCTCTTGTTGAAAGTATCTACTGTTTTATTGGATCTGTAATTGGTTTTAAATGCCGTATACGGACTAACTTAAATTTTGTGCTTTAATTTATCTTTCCATTGTAAATTGAACACTTATCTCATTAAAAAACATGAAATCAATTTCAACAATATTTGTTCTAACATTTTCTATTATTGATATCGCTAGTTTCTCAATTTTCCTTTTTTTTGTGATTATTATTCGCAGTCGAGTAGAATATATGACGTTAAAACATACGTCATTGAACTTTCACCGGAAAATAGCGATAAACATATTACAAATGGTATTTTAACTTCCAGTATTTGCATCGGCTACATCTGATCTCATAACGGTCGTTGTCTTCTTTACAAAAATACAATTTGGATTATAAAAAAAAACGTTTTAAAAATACTTGTACATATAATATATTTATTTCTTGTGTAATTTTATAACTGCAGCAAACGTGTCCTTTTCGTTACTATCAAAAGCTAATTGAATATATCTGTCCAATCACTTTATCATAACCTAAGCGTATACCCCATTATTTTGTTACCCTGTGAATTTATATTGGTTGTATTGAGTTAGTGAAGACATATCCTGTGAAACTGTGCTTTTGTTTTGGTCGTTTATCGTTTCCCATGGCGTTGTCAATTTGTCTTCGACTAATGAGTTTGAATATCCATTTGGTATCTTCCACCCAAGTGAAATATTGTTATAGTAAGTGTTAAATGAAAACAATTTAGTTTAACAACATTAGTGAGTATCCATTTGGTATCTTCCACCTATTTTTGACTTAACGCAAATGATTCTTGACTTAACACTTTGTTTTCGTTGTTAGTTAAAAGTGTCCTGTACATATCTACAGATGGGATCAGTCCCACTGTACAAAAAGTTAACTTGGAGCAGACTTGCTGACAGCTTTCAAGTTAACTTAATAAATTAAAACAGACAAGCATGTTAACTTCGAGTCATGCTGACTGTCCTCCTTTAACTCATAAATTTGATGTTTACCCCGTGGTTGTATCTCATTTCTAACGTAGTACAATGTATGAGGTAAAATCTTTACAATTGAACTGATATTAGCAATACGACGTTAAACTCGTTTGTTATATCTGCACGACCTATCTAGGACTTCGCATGTTATCAATCCGCTTTTAAACAATCCTACAAATTTAGATTTACAACTGGAGACGTTTTCAAAGTAGAAAATAAGATTTGTTGGCTAATATTGAGAGTTACAAAGATGAAAACAAAATGTATCACAAAATATTGAAAACAATCGATAAAACAGTGTCCAGACGTACACAAGTACTATCAGGGCAGATAAAAACGGCAGATATTTTTTACTTTATCATTTCTAATTCGGTGGTCAACATAATTTTTTTAAATTCAAATGCGATTCAAAAATAAACGACGAATCCATTGGTGCAAAAAAGTCCTTAGCGTACTAGTTTTCAAGCTATATTCTCTTGAAGTTTGATTTGTGAAAATTATAAAATATTCGGCGACGTTATTGATGTCTGCTGTAACGTTACCACAAATTGAGTGTGTGTAACACATTTTCCTAAGTATTGGAAATGCTAAAAAAAAAATAAAAGCATAATCGGTTGACATGGTTGATAATGATACAAACTGAAAAATGTTAAAGGATATTTCTGCTGCCAAAATAATGCAAATTGACAAATAAATATACTGCAAGTGAAAGAAAGTTACTGTATAGACTTTAACTCCAATTTTTCTTGATAAGACAGGGTTCCACATCTTTTTTTTCAAATATTTGTATTGTTCTAATAATTTTAAATAAAATATCGAGTTGTCCAGATTAGTACAGAATGATTCTATACATATTTGACCAATTCGGTTATGATATTGGGATCGCTTCTTTTTCCTCGCCATTCCCGGCACTATGCGAGGTATTGCGTACAGCCCATTCTAGTTGTCAAGTTCTCACACGTGCACGTGATTCTACAATTTTGAAAATTTCCTGTCTCGATAGCTTTCCCTTTTCTTTAACTACACGACAAGGCATTATACATGGTATAATGTTTGCTGGAGATCATTAACAAAGGAAATAATTTCTTGTACCATTATTTCTTAAATTTCCATGTACGACTCATAAAAATAAGAAATCTTCAAATGCATATTATCTTGAGAATGGCTGTAATAAGGTCAAAAAAACCCGTATATGAATTTCAGCAAAATAAAACTGATCGGAGTTTTATATATAACTTCCGTATAGATCATGTGTTATGCCTTAGCATTGTGTATATTGTAAAGCTAAAGTCGTAGTGTTAAGTCTAAGTCTAAAGCTTTGTGTATTATAGTTATATGCTGTAAATGGTGTCATGATATAAATGTACAGGTGTAATATGATACTGGTATGTATGTAATGCTATACGAATGTACGTATGTAATGCTATACGAATGTATCTATGTAATGATATACGAACGTACGTATGTAATGCTATACGAATGTACCAATGGCGATGTATAAGAATGTAATCATCCAGTATGATGCTAAAAATGTTTCTAGTGTAAATTCATTAGATTTTATCCAGTATAATGTAAGGAAACCACTTCTAAGCAAGGATCGAAGCTCATAAACTCGGCAATAAAATCAGGACCTCTAGAAAGTTCGGAGAGCCGACAACCTTGCTTCGGAAGTTGGCAAGGAGACTGTTCATAATGTATACGAGTTTACCTTGCGTATTGTGCCTGTATCTAATGCAAATAAATTGGGTTATTTAATGTGAATTAAAATAAGGAGATGTGGTATCATTGCAAATTGCACAACTATTTGCCACAGTTTAAGGTAGATCTATCGGGTGAATTTTTTCCTGAGCGTCCTTTCTGGTCATGTTGCAAAATTACTTATTTCTTTTACAAATAGTTTACCAAGTATCATTCAATATACAACAAAATCTACTTGAAATTTAAAGATTGAACTATCATTTTTTTTTCAAGAAAATTAGGCCCGTAACCTCCTTATATAAATATATAAGTTTATTGTTTCTGTTTGGTATTAGATTAATATTTTTAAAGATCCATTTTGTTACATCTTGTGATCCGTTTATTGGCAATCGCCAATGGCAGTCAGCAGGGTTAAGAACATCAGTTGTTCGACCTGTTAGTCAAATGCGTTTTAAATATACTTTTCACTTTTTGGTCTTTTGGAAAATGTTGTTTGTGTATTTAGACCCCTCTACCAAGAAATTTGTTTTGCATGCACACGTATAAAAATTGCGGTTTTATCAACGCCATTATAGGTTTGAACGTCGTTTCAATTTAGACTTGTTTATATTTTTCGTTTGGACTTGTATTATATTTTCCTTCGGGTTTATATGATCCGTTCATCCTATTTCGACTCTTTAAAATTAAAAGTCTATCTAAATTGAGAAAATTTATGGCCTTCAAATATTGATTTGATCCTAACATCACTGAAGAGACATTAATTGTCGAAATCCGGATATGGTGTAATTTGGCACCTTTGTTTGCGGTATACATCTTTTCCGCAAGTTTATTGTTTCTGTTTGGTATTAGATTAATAATTTTAAAGATCCATTTTGTTACATCTTGTGATCCGTTTATTGGCAATCGCCAGTGGCAGCAGTTTAAGAACAGTTGTTCGATTATTAGTCAAATGCGTTTTGTTAAAATATACAACTCTTTGGTCTTTTGGAAAATGTTGTTTGTGCTGTATTTGACCCTCTACCAAGAAATTTGTTTTGCATGCATATAAAATGCGGTATTTATCCAACGCAATCATAGGTTTGAACGTCGTTTTCAATTTAGACTGTCCTAAATTTAGTCTATCCTAAATTGTCTATCCTAAATTGAGGTAAATGTGGTTTCCAAATACTGTTTCGATTCCTAACATCACTGAAGAGACATTAATGTCGAAATCCGGATATGGTGCAAAACCTTTGCACCTTTTCTTTGCGGTATATCATATTTTCCGCAAGTTTATTGTTTTCTGTTTAGTATTAAAATTTAATTAAGATCCATTTATCACATCGGTGATCCATTTATTTGGCATTGTAATGGCAGTCAACAGGGTTTAAGAACATGTGTTGTCCGACCTGTTAGTCAAATGCGTTTTGTTAAAATATACTTTTCCTTTTTGGTCTTTGGAAAATGTTGTTTGTGCTGTATTAGACCCTCTAACAAGAAATTTGTTTGCATGCACACGTATAAAATTGCGGTTTTATCCAACGGAATCATAGGTTTGAACGTTGTTTTCAATTTAGACTTGTTTATATTTTCGTTTGGCTTGTATTATGTTTGCCATCGCTTCATATGATCCGTTCATATTTTGACTCCTCAAAATTCAAAGTCTATCTTAAATTGAGGTAAATGTGGCTTTCCAAATACCGTTTGATTCCTAATATCACTAAAGAGTTAATTGTCGAAATCCGGATATGGTGTACAAAACCTTTACACCTTTGTTTGCGGTATATCATCTTTTCCGCAGGTTTATTGTTTTCTGTTTAGTATTAAATTTTAATTAAGATCCATTTATTACATCGGTGATCCGTTTATTGGCAATCGCCAATGGCAGTCAGCAGGGTTTAAGAACATTTGTTGTTTAAACAAGTCTAAATTGAAAACAACGTTCAAACCTATGATTGCGTTCGATAAAAGCAATTTTTATACGTGTGCATGCAAAACAAATTTCTTGTTAGAGGTCTAAATACAGCACAAACAACATTTTCCAAAAGACCAAAAGTGAAAAAGTATATTTTAACAAAACGCATTTGACTAAAAGGTCGAACAACAAATGTTAAACCCTGCTGACTCCAGGGATTGCCAACAACGGATCACCGATGTGGATCTTAATTAAAATTAAACTAAACAGAAAACAAACTGCGGAAAAGAAAAGAAAGCTGAAATTTTGTACCCATATCGGATTCGACTGATGTCGTGATGTTAGAATCGAACGGTATTTGAAATACTCTCAATTAATAGACTCTTAGGAGTCAAAATAGGATGAACGGATCATATAAACCCGAAGGCAAATATAATACAAGACCCAAACGAAAAATATAAACAAGTCTAAATTGAAAACTACGTTCAAACCTATGATTGCGTTGGATAAAACCGAAATTTTTATACGTGTCCATGCAAAACAACTTTTAGAGGGTCTAAATACAGCACAAACAACATTTTCAAAAGACCAAAAAGTGAAAAGTATATTTAACAAAACATTTGACATACAGGTCGAACAACAAATGTTCTTAAACCCTGCTGACTGCCATTGGGGATTGCCAAATAAACGGATCACCGATGTAATAAATGGATCTTAATCAAAATTTAATACTAAACAGAAAACAATAAACTTGCGGAAGGATAATATACCAAAGAAAATGTGCAAAGGTTTTTGTACACCATATCCGGATTTCGACAATTAATGTCTCTTCAGTGATGTTAGGAATCAAACGGTATTTGGAAAGCTATACAATTTACCTCAATTTAGGATAGACTCTTGAATTTTGAGGAGTCAAAATAGGATGAACGGATCATATAAACAAGTATAATACAATCCCAAACGAAAAAAAATATAAACAAGTCTAAATTGCAACGTTCAAACCTATGATTGCGTTGATAAAACAAATTTTTATACGTGCATGCAAAACAAATTTCTTGTTAGAGGGTCTAAATACAGCACAAACAACATTAACCAAAAGGTGAAAAGTATATTTTAACAAAACGCATTTGACTAACAGGTCGAACAACAAATGTTCTTAAACCCTGCTGACTGCCATTGGGGATTGCAAATAAACGGATCACCGATGTAATAAATGGATCTTAATTAACAATTTAATACTAAACAGAAAACAATAAACTTGCGGAAAGGATGATATGCCGCAAAGAAAATGTGCAAGGTTTTTGTACACCATATCCGAATTTCGAACGTTCTCTTCAGTGATGTTAGGAATCGAAACGGTATTTGGAAAGCTATACAATTACCTCAATTTAGGATAGACTCTTGAATTTTGAGGTCAAAATAGGATGAACGGATCATATAAACCGAAGGCAAATATAATACAAGCCCAAACGAAAAAATATAAACAAGTCTAAATTGAAAACAACGTTCAAACCTATGATTGCGTTGGATAAAAACCGAAATTTTATACGTGTGCATGCAAAACAAATTTCTTGTTAGAGGGTCTAAATACAGCACAAACAACATTTTCCAAAGACCAAAAAGTGAAAAGTATATTTTAACAAAACGCATTTGACTAACAGGTCGAACAACAAATGTATTTAAACCCTGCTGACTGCCATTGGGGATTGCCAAATAAACGGATCACCGATGTAATAAATGGATCTTAATTTAAAATTTAATACTAAACAGAAAATAATAAACTTGCGGAAAGGATGATATACCGGAAAGAAAATGTGCAAGGTTTTGTACTATATCCGTTTCGACAATTAATGTCTCTCAGTGATGTTAGGAATCAAAACGGTATTTGGAAAGCTATACAATTTACCTCAATTTAGGATAGACTCTTGCATTTTGAGGAGTCAAAATAGGATGAACGGATCATATAAACCCGAAGGCAAATATAATACAAGCCCAAACGAAAAATATAAACATATATATTTCAGAAGTATTAATTAACGTTATCTCTTAAAATTTTAGACAATTCTATCGTTTAATATTTCTTCAATAGGGACAGCTTAAGTTTCCTATAAACAAAATACAATACCCTAAATGTGGTTAATTTCAATGTATTGTTACTAGAAAACAAGGTCAACAGTTTTTTTATTGAAATTTGAAATTACTTTGACCGAAAAGTCAAAACATTACTAAATATATATATATAGTTATGCGTACTCATAATGCTTCATCCTGTCGATACTGTTGCCTTATATTTTGTCATTGCATCAGGTTGTGCATTTGACATACTGTTTATGATGTCCTTACACTAAATTCGTTAGATCTGTACCGATTGATACTTTAATATGGGAAAGAAGAGTTATGTATTAGTTGTTATTATAGGATTTAACACATTTTTCTAGAAGTTATTGATGTGTAAACCGGGGCAATTAACTCACAAACTGAATAAAAGTCCGAAGTAAACCAGGCGATTAAGTCACAAACTTATGTTTGTGCATGAATATATCACAGTGAAGGTTACGAAAGTAGTTTCAAACATGGTTTATCGAAGTGTAAACCAAGGAAAAAATTATAATTGACCAATCCAATTCAAGTATTTATAGATATGCAAATCATATAAGAATTATTGGTATTTAACTATCTTTCAGTAACTGTAACAGTTCTTCGTGTCTATTGTTATTGTGTTTATGATAGTTGGCTTATTTGTGCTTTGTATCGATTTAGTTAGGTAAGCCATTTGGAACGGATTTTTTAGTTTGTTCTTATGTTGCATGCTTGTGTTTGTTAGCCTACACCATATATGTCGTTGTTGGCTTTCTTACTCAAGTTGTAGTTTTCGGACTTCCATTACGTTTAGACCTATTGAGTCCCAAAGAAGGTGTGGTTCCTGCAGTACCAACATTGAGGTTCAGAAACCTTAATAATGACATGATATACTTCACGTTTAATGAAATTGAAAATGGAAATTGTGTCAAAGACAACAACCCGACCAAAAATCAGAAAACGTAGTCTCTAATGTGTTGTGGTGTGACACCACTGTTCCAGGTTATGAGAGGATTGAGCGCTCACAAACATGGTCAGCCCGGCACATTCTTTTTGTCTTTTGGTTCATGTCTGTCATATTTGTTTTCTTAATTTTTATTGTATACAATAGGATATTAGTTTTCTCATCTAAATTGATACACAACTTCATGTCGAGGCCTTTATAGCTATACGGTATAATGTTTTTGTCATTAAAGGCCGTATGGTGACCTATAATTGCGTTTATATTCATCATATGAAATCTTGTGAATAGTTGTTTCAGTGGCAATCTTACCACATCTTCTTATTTTGATATAGTAGTAAGACATGTCCAATACCTCAGTCAGTTGGCAAACAGCATAATACAATTTGATATATACAGTACTGTTTAAATACCTGTCGTCAATCAATTATAGAATGTGTTGTAACATGTAAAATTGCCTTTATACAAGCTTGCAGAACAACATATACTTAATCATTTAATGTTGTTCCCTTACATTAAAATTTTTTTATCTGTTTCTTCTTCTTTGACTTGCCTTTCAATGTTCAATATCTGTGTGTATGGAATGGAAGAAAAGATTCAATATACAGTCAAAAGGTTTTTAAGCAGAAATGGGTAGTCGTGTGAAAATGTGCAATTTCTTTTCCGCGGCAGCTATTGAATATCGGTAGTCTTATGTGCGGTGCTGCCATGAGAGAAAGAGCTAGTATACTTTATTATGTCTTTATTTGTTTTAGAATACCAATTAAACTGTATGTACATCAAATGTTGTCAGAAGCACGTGTTTGTTCATGAAAAATGATGGTCCCTACATGTATCCACTTGATTTATCATAATCATGATAATGAAATATTTGAAAAAAAAAATATTGTAATCTTTTACTATTCAGAAAATCAATAGATATTTTAATAATTAAAAGCCACATGGCCGTTTTTGGTTACTTTTTAAGATAAATTTTCCTATCTGAGGACAACTTGATGTTATTTTCGACTCAGTAACATTGTATTTATTATTTTAAGATACACTATTATGTCTGTTTTGTTCACACACGTTGTCAATATAATGGAATTTTATGCGACTGTCATACAAGTGAGAGGTTTAGCTAGCTATAAACCAGGTTTAATCCATCATTTTACATAAGAAAATGCCTGTATCAAGTCAGGAGTATGACATTTGTTATCCATTCGTTTGATGTGTTCGAGCTTTTGATTTTGCCATTTAATAACGGACTTTCCGTTTTGGGTTTTGTTTTTTCGAGGGTACCAATCCGAACAAGTATAAGAGCTTTCTGACAGAGGTTTTCAGAGGGTTGCGTTTGATACGATTGTTATTTCATGGTCAAAGTCCCATAACTCCAATAAAATGGTCAAATTAAAATGATTTTACCTCATGGTCAATTTCATATAGTAGAAAATAATTGAAGGCTTTCTCTCAATGGTGTCAGATGAGTTGCGTTCACAACATCTCAGTATTTCAATACTAAAAATGTCAAATCAAAATGGAGGTAGAATATGGATCACTGCACAGGATAGCAAGCAATCTTACCGAGTAAAAGAGCCTTCTGTATGATCTCAGCGGAGATGCTTTCACAAGTATGATGTTTAAAATACTATTAAAAATAGACAAAGTTCCACAACTCCTGTAAAATAGTATATCTAAATCCCGACATAGTATGGTCAAGTAAATACGACGACAAATCATCCTTTGAAGTATGCAAGCTTTCTGTCAAACGATTGAACAGGTAGATACAATCATTACTGAATACCAATTCTAATATATATAATAGCCAATTTGGTAGGCATTGCAATATCCTTTTCCTCTCGACAGAATGTATAATTATGTTTTGTTGCATTTACTTTCTTGCAACGGTATCATATAGTTATTCATTAGCAAAAGCTTTTGTTCCATTATTTCAATCTTTTGTCGTTCATTTTTTCTTTCATGTGTACATTAATTTGCTTGTGCTTGGTCCTGCAAAAGATTTTTCTAGGTGGTACATAACTACAGGAGATAACTCTGTAAAATCAGCTGAACGTTTTAATCACGTTTTTTTTAAGGAAATAATTAGCTTCTCAAAGACCAACATAGTGTTGCTATATATCCGATGAAATTTTTCAGATAAAGTGTGGTTCAAGATTTTTGGAATTTCATATTTTGTCAAACGGTCAAAGTAAATATTTTGTCAAAATTTATGAAAATTAAACGAGCCAAATCAATTTTATTCAAGGTGTTTGGTACCACCTTAATGTTTTCATACTAGCATAATTATATAAATTCCTCCTTCCAAAACATTAAACAGAAACAATTAAAGATCTGCAATTGAAACTTAGTTCTCAAAATCACGTGACCATATCAGTGAGGAAAGCCTCGGAATACAAAGGTATCTAATTTAGCAGTAACATATCTTTTTCTTAAATGTGTAAGTTTCTAAATATATTTAAGGGCATACGATACAGTTTCGATCCCACGGTGATTTTTCTTAGCTAATTGTCTTAGAAAATCTTCCTTGTATGGGAAAGTTGAAAACAATGAATCTTACAAATATTGTGTTGTATTTTCAAACAAAGTCAAAACAAATATAGAAAGCATAATTGAAATTATTTAGGTGAACATTCTAGCGACAGATTTACACTCCTCTCAAATATTTGCATATTTCATTAAATGCTTAAATCGATTTTCTGCTATTTCACAATCCAAGATGACAGAAGCAACCAGATCTAAATTAGTTGTCTAAATTATTTACATGTGAAAAAAAAATCAACTGAGACCCAAGGGTGACTTGGTGTAAGAAATATTGTTATTCGTGTTCTTCTTCCGACCGGCAGTAACACCGTTGAGCAAGTGGCGCATCAATGTTGATGTACGGAATGAATAAATTCGTTGCCACGTCCCGTTATAATGGGGATATGCAATCCGTAATTCTTGTGCTGACAGAATGCTACGCTCTGCCTGTTAAAGAACATTTGTGACAACTCTTTGAGGATGGCCATGTTGGAAAGCCAAATGAGTTTCCCTATTTAGCATACTAAGTGGAAGTTAAAATTTTCTATTCTTATCTACATCGACATATATTGCAGGACCTCCTTTCGATTAAGACTTTATCAAACCAAATTGATACGTAACAAAATTTCACTAGTTTTGATACCTCATGCTGACTTGCACAACAAAATAATTTGACCGCTTCAACCAAAACTGACCATATTTGCACTTTAATTTGTAAATCTATATAACCGCATAGTAAATCAGCCATATTTTTATGTCAGGATTCAATGTATAATACAAATGACAGCAATATTGCAATACAATAACAACATATTTTTTAGCATAAATTTAGGGTGCCAGTATGTCCTCCTTTAATTCAAAATATTGATACGTAACAAAATTTCAGTAGTTTTGATACCTCATGCTGACTTGCACAACAAAATTATTTGACCGCATCGACCAAAACTAACCATATGTGCACTTTAATTTGTAAATCTATATAACCGCATAGTAAATCAGCCATACTTCTTATGTCAGGATTCAATGTATAATACAAATGACAGCAATATTGCAATACAAAACAACACATTTTATTTCGCATAAATTTAGGGTGCCAGATTGTCCTCCTTTTATTCAAAATATTGATAGGTAACAAAATTTCAGTAGTTTCGATACCTCATGCTGACTTGTACAACAAAATAATTTGACCGCTTCAACCAAAACTGACCATATGTGCTCTTTAATTTGTAAATCTTTATACCAGCATAGTAAATCAGCCATATTTTTATGTCAGGATTCAATGTATAAAACAAATGACAGCAATATTGGAATACAATAACAACAAAGTTTTGTTCGCATAAATTTAGGGTGCCAGAATGTCCTCCTTTTATTCAAAATATTGATACGTAACAAAATTTCAGTAGTTTTGATACCTCATGCTGACTTGTACAACAAAATTATTTGACCGCTTCAACCAAAACTGACCATATGTGCACTTTAATTTGTAGACCTATATACCAGCATAGTAAATCAGCCATATTTTTTAAGTCAGGTTCAATGTATAATACAAATGACAGCAATATTCATGTGATATTGGAATACAATAACAACAAATTTTTGTTTGCATAGATTTAGGGTGCCAGCATGTCCTCCTTTTATTCAAAATATTGATACGTAACAAAATTTCAGTAGTTTTGATACCTCATGCTGACTTGCACAACAAAATTATTTGACCGCATCGACCAAAACTGACCATATGTGCACTTTAATTTGTAAATCTATATACCCACATAATAAATCAGCCATATTTTTTATGGCAATGTATAATACAAATGACAGGAATATTGCAATACAATAACAACACATTTTTGTTTCACATAAACTAAGGGTGCCAGCATGTTCTCCATTTATTCAAAATATTGATACGTAACAAAATTTCAGTAGTTTTGATACCTCAAGCTGACTTGTACAACAAAATCATTTGACCGCATCTATCTAAACTGACCATAATTGCACTTTATTATATAAATCTATTTCTAATTCTTCGTGAATTTATCCCTTTCTGCACCCATTGTATAAACAAAATTTAATCAACGTGTGGTTCGTTTGATCTCAGTTCATCATTGGCTTAAATCCGATTATGACGTCGAATTTTCTTACTTTCCTCTGAATTTCTTATTGTGACGGCATGAAAAAGGCAACCATGCCTGATGACGTCACATAGAAAGAACACATCTTTTGCAGATCATTCGAAAAGAAGGAATAATTTTGCCTGCATATTGTTTGAAAATCATTAGAGAAACAGATTCCACCACCAAATCTTGTGTAATACGATATCTATCCGCTCTCGACAGTTAATTTAAATATTTAAAACGCTCGGGCAAGCCTCGCGTTTTAAATTTGAAAATTTAACTGTCTCGAGGATAAATATCGTATCACACTCGATGCAGTGTTAGAATCTATATATATCTGCATAATAATTCAGTAATACGTATGTCAGGATGTATTGTATAAAAAAATAACAGCAATATTGAAACACGTTGACTAAAAAATTTTTTCCACATAAATTCAGAGTGTCAGCATGTCCTCCTTTTATTCAAAATATTGATACGTAACAAAATTTCAGAAGTTTTGATACCTTAGGCTGACTCCTTTAACAAATTGATTTGACCGTATCAATCAAAACTGACCATACTTAGGCACATCTGACAGTATGTAATTCTATATGGCTGCATTATAAATTAGAAGTTTTTTTTTAATGTTGCGATGGATTGTACCTGGCGCCTTTATGTCTTCTCCTGGCGCTCCTGTGCGCATTTTAGTAGGACTGCAAATGTAAGCAATAATATTGGAAAACAATAAATTTATGCAAAATTTTTTCCGCATTAATTGAGAGTGTCAGCATTTCATCTCTGTATTCATAATATTGAACAGTCACTACAGATAGTAGTTCAGGATGGTGTGTAAAACAAAACTATTTGACCGCATCATCCAAGTACCAACACTGACATGTCTGAATTCATTTGTACTTTTTAATAAAAAAGTATATGAGGTTCTCTTCTGGGAATAGTATACTGTTAATATATTATGTCGGTTGATTGATTTTGTTTGTAGCTATACGTCAAGTGGCAACTATTTCAATCAAGTGCACAACGAGTATAATTTTGGGACGTCCCATATAGCAAAGACAAATCGCTCATTAAATCTGACGAAATTGACGAGATTGCTGATAGTTTTACCACACCGTATGTATCCGGACACTGTACACTTTTCGTTAGAATATTCTGCGGAAAACAGAATAGTAAATCCAAAGCAAACAAGGTGAATAACAATGAAATATCCGTGCATGTAACTCATTAAGTAAAATTTAGGAAGAGACAGGTAAAAATGGGGAACGATGCAACGTCGACAATGATGTTGATATCCCATGATATAAGAATATTGTTCCGATGCGTTGGATAACTTTTCTATCCGCTTTCTAATAAAAACCCAAACAAACTCTCATTTCCTTTATGATAGCTCTATGTGATTACATAGCCATTGTTTATGTAAATAATAAAATTAAGAATGGAAATAAGAATAAGAATGATTATCAAATGAAAAAAAAAAGAATTTTGTTGATATGTATAATATCTAGTAGAGTCTAGCGAGTAAAGAAATTTGCTACCTGGGAAAAACAATGCGTATGTTGTTTACATATTTTAATTAAAGCTCAAGTCTGATATGAAAACTCTTAAACACGATAAACTGTCATAAGCAGACCTGTCCTCAGGTCTGGTCAATAGCAGACTTGTCCACAGGTCTAGTCATAAACAGACCTGTCCATAGGTCTGGTCAGGAGCAGACCTGTCCACAGGTCTGGTCAGGAGCAGACCTGTTCACAGGTCTGGTCTGGGGCAGACCTGTCCTCAGGACTGGTCAAAAGCAGACTTGTTCACAGGTCTGGTCTGGAGCAGACCTGTCGATAGGTCTGCAGCAGTCCTAAAAAGCAGACCGTAGGTCTGGTCCACCAACGACAAAGTTAACTTGCTTGTCTGCTTAAAATTCTCAGTTAACCTAGAAAGCAGTCAACAAGTCTGCTCCAAGTTAACTTTTGTCAAGGTTAGGACCGCACCCATCTGTATCAAATACTATAATTCACTTTTGTTCATCTCTTTGTCCGATGGACCACATTTAACGTTAAGGCAAACGTGAAGTTCGTTTAAAACAAAGGTTTACTAGAAAATGACGTTCCTATATCAAAATCAATAATATAAAGCAGTAAATTTTCCAACAAATTAAAATAACAATTTAGGAACTTTCTAAGTACAAAGCCTTTTCTGGGTTTACCGTCATCATACACGCTACACACTCAAAACCCAAAATATAAAAGACAGAAAGGGATGAATATCCGAATACGTGAAGAGTTATATTGTTAAATGAGAACTAATACAGATGTACGTTACATGGACTAACATTATCACGGACGATCTTTCTGTGCAAACAAATAATATATGTTAATACTCAATTTTCCTTGGAGTTTGGTATTTTTGTTATTTTACTTTTAAATAAGTGTAAATTCGTCATGATGAGTATAAATAAAGATAATTAACTCGATGTGTATAGACATCACCGGTCAGTTGTAAAGCGACAGGTTTAGTTATCAATTTTCTTATTTTTTAGAAAAAAAAAAAAACCAAACAAAGATACATGTTGATAGGGACAACGTAAACATTAATGACATGACATGATTACGTACCTAAGCAGTTAACATAGTGCCATTGGCAGATTAAGAGGCATTTGTGATTGATAAATATGTCTCTAAATTCCTACCTAATATTGCTGACTAGCGATATTTTTTGTAATAGTCCAATTCTTTTTATAAAGTCGTTCATTTCATATACTTTTATATAATTACAATGAAAGTTTCAACCTTTCTATTTCAGGACGGTGACACTCCCTTACACTTTGCTGTTCGATATGGATCATATGATATAGTCCAACTGCTACTAAAAAGAACAGATGTAGATCCAAATAAAGAAAATAAGGTAAAGAATATAGTTCTAACCAGGATTGTTAACTTAGATACACCGGACTACACAACTGTCCAAATCAATGTAACCACAATGTTGCTAAATGTGTACATATCTTTGCAATATAATTAAATATTCGTTTTGATCTTATTGACACTCATATTGGAAAAGTGGATTATTAACTTTTATACATTGTGGCTTGAATGGAGAGTTGTTTATTTGGCACTCATAACACATCTTCTTATATATATTGAAAAGAACTATAGAAGGTTAATAAGTTAAACATCCGTTTCTTTGTTTTTGTTTATTTCGTTTGTTATTTCCCTAGATGAAGGTATACTATTTTCTCATTCCGAAACCAATTTGTGACTAGCATGTTTCTACTACTATGTTAGATACCAAAATATATTTGTAAAATAAAGTATATTCAGTTGTAAGTCATATACATATAACACTATCGCTAAACCCGAAATTTTACTGTGGTTAAAGTGATTTTAAAAGTCTATTTTGTTTGTACTTTCCTACTTATATTTTCAAATTAATTATGATAGGTTTTAAAACATGAACCTTTATATGAAACTACATGTATATGTCTTCTGTTTTCCCTATGAACAGACATATTTATAAAAAAATGACAGATTAATCCCTAAAGGTATTCAAGGTCTTGTTGAAAGTATCTTCTGTTTTTGTTATATCTCATTGGTTTATAAATGGCGTATACCCACTACATTACAGTCTCTGTTTTTTTTTTTTTTTTTCATAAATTTGTCCACTGTTAATTGAACAACTATGTCATTAAAAGAAAATCACCATTAAATCAATTTCAGCAATGCAGGTAAGTACATTCTAACAGTTCCTATTATTAATATCGCTAATTTCTCAAATGTTCCTTTTATTTTTCGTGGTAATTTTCATATCACGCTATTCGAGTGAAATTAGATTTTCGCGGTCGAGTGAAAAGATAATGTATGACGTGTAAGCCTACGTCATTAACGTTAAACAGAAATTGATACTTTGGTTAGGGGATTTGTAATTTCTATTCTTTAATAGGGCTTTGGCTTTATCAATACTGGTGGTCATATGTGTGGTGTTCCCATGAGAGAAAGATCTAATAGACTTTGATATTTTTCTTTTTTTAGGATCAATGACAATTGAATTTTTGTACATCAAATGTCGTTAGAAGCGACGGTTTCTTTTCAATAAAATAATGATGGTCTCTAACCACTTGATTTATCAATATGAAATAATTGAAGAAGTGACTTGATATCTTTTTATATTCAGATATTTTTTTAGAATTATAAAATTAAAATGCACAGGACTGTTTCTGGTTACTTCTTAAGATACATTTGCTATATCTAAACACAACTCGTCCTTTTTTAATTTTAAGACTTCAAAGAGGAACGATAAGATTAAATTGCATTCAGTTTTTTAGATATATTTTCTATTGTCAGTCACTGCAATGCTAAGATACCTTTGATGGGCACCATTAAATTATCCCAGATAGTCATTTCACCGAGGCTTTAGTACTGATTGCAGTTGTGAAAGTACTCGATCCAGTTTTATCTATTTACTGTTTCCTCTTTAAGCCAAATCTATATACTGACGTATTAAACATGCATAATATAAGTGATAAAGCCTGAAATGGCAGACTTCAGGTGTACAATACAAACTCTGACAAAATAGTGGGTGAAAAGTTATCTCAGGAAAAGAAACTTAAACGACAATATTCTGCGGATGTTCTAATCTCGTAAATCGATTAGATATGCCTTGTTTAAAATGATACACACGACTTGTGGGAAACGTATGTTTGAAATACATTGCTATCTTAAAACATAAATCATGTCATTATCTTTCAGACCCTAAAATAAGATAATAGAAGCAAATGATATGAATATCTATGTTTCAGAAACATAAGTGGGTAACTTAACAAGCATTCGTTACTGCAATTACTAAACAATCATATCAAATACTATAATTCACTTTTGTTCATCTCTTTGTCTGATGGACCACAATTAACGTTCAGGAAAATGTGAAGTTCGTTTAAAACAAAGGTTTACTAGAAAATGACGTTCCTATATCAAAATCAATAATATAAAGCAGTTAAGTATCCAAAAAATTGAAATAACAATTTAGGAACTTTCTAAGTACAAAGCCTTTTTCTGGGTTTACCGTCATCAAACACGCTACACGCTCAAAACCCAAAATCTAAAAGACAGGAAGGGATGAATACCTGAATACGTGAAGAGTTATATTGATAAATGAGAACTAATACAGATGTACGTTACATGGACTAACATTATTACGGACGATCTTTGAGTGCAAACAAATATATATATTAATACTCAATTTTCCTTGAGTTCGGTTTTTTGTTATTTTACTTTTTAATAAGTGTAAATTCGTAATGATGAGTTTAAATAAAGATAATTAATTCGATGTGTATAGACATCACCGGTCAGTTGTAAAGCGACAGATTTAGTATTCCGTTTTCTTATTTTTAGAAAAACCAAACCCAGATACATGTTGATAGGGACAACGTAAACATTAATGACATGGCATGGTTACGTACCTAAGCAGTTAACATAGTGCCATTATTATTAACGTTAGTACAAATTCTAAAACCTTTCAAAACAAACTTTTACTAGCAAATGACGTCCCTACACGAATGACAATAAAATAAAGCGGAACAATAACCAAATAATTGAAAAAGTTATCCAAACAAAGCGGTAGCATGAATGTGTGAAACCATATTGACTACAAAATAACGTTCTGACGCAATAGACTCAAAACGCTGACATTAACACACGCTTATGAAACTAGCACGTTAGGAACCTGCTGAGTACAAAGCTCTTTTCTGGATTTACCTTCATCATAAACGTTCAAACCCCAAAATCTAAAAGACAGGAAGGAGGATACATACCTGGATAAGTGAGGAGTTAAATTGTTAATGAAAACTAATACAGATGGACGTCACATGAACTCACATTGTTACAGACGATATTTCAGTGTAAATAAATAAAATATGTTAATACTCGATTAATAAGTGTAAAGTGGTAATGCTGAGTATAAATAAAGATAATTAATCCGATGTGTATAAACATCACTGGTGAGTTGTAAAGCTACAGGTTTGGTATCCAATTTGTCTTATTTTTTAGAGAAAAAAAACCCCACCCCAGAAACATGTCATAGTTCAATTCTTTTTATAAATTCGTTCATTTCATATACTTTTATATAATTACTATGAAAGTTGCCACCTTTCTATTTCTGGACGGTGACACTCCCTTACACTTTGCGACCCGAAAAGAATCACATAAAAGAGTTGAACTGCTTCTAGAAAGAACAGATATAGATCCAAATAAAGGAAATAAGGTAACGACTATAGCTCTAACCAGGATTGTTAACCATTGATACATGGGACTGGACAATGTTGATAAAATTTGTACATATCTTTACTATTTACTTGGATATTTGTTCCTTATGTTATTGACACTCATATTGGAAAGAGGATTTGAACAGAACTATAGAAAGTTAATAAGTTAAACATCTGTTCCTTTGTTTCTTTTTGGTTCTTTGTTATTTCCTAGATGAAGGTTATTTATTTCTCATTCGCGAAACCAATTTGTGATTAACATGCGTCTTTTGCTATGTTAGATTTCTCAAGAAATTTGTAAAATAAAGTATATACAGTTGTAAGTCATATGCATATAACATTATTCTACAAGTGCGGTGGTAAAATGATTTTAAAAGCCGATTTTGTTTGTATTTTCCTATTTATCTTTTCAGATTAATTATGATAGGTTTTCATACATTCATTTGATGAACCTATTTATGAGAACTACATGTCTACTGCTCTATCCTGTGGACAGAAATATTTATAATAATAACATATCAATCCCTTTAGGTATTCGAGCTCTTGTGAAAGTATCTTTTGTTTTATTTGATCTGTAATTGGTTTTGAATGGCGTATGCGGTCTCACTTAAATTTTGTGCTTTTCATTATTCTGTCCATTGGTATTTGAACACTTATTGCATTAAAAAAAACACGAAATCAATTTCATGAATAAATGTTCTAACATTTCGTATTATTCAAGCGCTAGTTTCTCAAATTTTCTTTTGATTTTTGTGACAGTTTTTTTTTGTATCACGCTATTCGGATGATATCGGGTTTTCGCGGTCGAGTAGAAAGATAATATATGATGTTAAAGCATGCGTCATTGAAGTTTCACCAGAAAATAGCGATAAACATATTACAAATGGTCTTTTAACCTCGAGTATTTGCATTCGCTACATCTGATCTCAGTGCTGTCAAGTTGCCTTCTTTGCAATAAAATACAATTTGGATTATTAGAAAGGACTTTTTAAGTACTTGTACATATAATATGTTTATTTCTTTATAATGTTATAAATGCAGCAAACTTGTCCTTTTCGTGACTATCAAAAGCTATTAGAACTATAGGATATCTCTGTCCAATCAGTTTTTTTATCTCCACCTAAAAGTATAGTTCTATTGAGTAAGTGAATACATATCCTGAGATCCACATAAACTATAACAGCAATAATTTAGCGAATGAAGGAAAACATATAGCTTGCACAGTTATATTTCATAAATGTTGTAGAATATTATTTTTGTTTGTAACTTGCAAAGAGAAAATGTTTGCACTGTCTGATATACGGTTATTTATAAAACATACATTAATTTTAAAAGTTTTGAATATGATGGTGTATTCTTTCTTTTGCGAAGATGAACAAAATGTATCACGAAAACATTAAGTATGGCTCCACCTAAGAATCATGCAGAGGGTGATACAGTGATAGTTGTTAAATTGGCTTTTGGGGCTTCATATGTTCTATTTTGATAGAAAACTCAAAAATAACAGAAACTCATGTTTGTACATGTGGTTGCTATGGTTACAATGACACAATAACAACCCTTTGATTTCAGTCCCAAAACCTCAAAAATTTCCGTTTTCATCACAGTTTTTTTTTATAAACTACTAATCTTTTCGATAAAACAAATACATATTATCATAGTTCCACATTTGTTCTAAAATTAAAGTTGATCAACAGAAGTTGCAACTATGGCAACTCTTGTTTTCATGGCAACAAATTGCAGCAGTTTTCGTTTTCTTAAAAGGAGTGAAAATAACGTGTTTCCAATTCTATGTTCTTCCAAGAACAGGGTCCTATGAATAACCTGTTTGTTTGCATTTGTTCATTGGACCCTTATCTACAACATATCAAAATAATCGTTTGTAGCCTCTTTAGATTTTTGGGAAAAAAGTTTTCTTTGTCTTATTTTTTTTTTTTTTGTCTTATTTTTTTCTACAGTAAGCTAAATTATTTTTATGTATTCATAGCACAATTCATTTGATTATGTCTTTTAACTTTTATTATATCTAAACATTATAACAAACCAAAGAAAACAGTAACTTATGTATCTTAAACCTCAAATCAAACTACAAGTTTCCATGGAAACAGAACACACCGATTTTGAGAGATACACATTTTTAATAAATGTATGCTTTATAATGATAAAATATTTAATCACGCATTTTATTTCTGTATTTTTCCATCAAGTATCATCAAATTTTCAAAATAAAGAAATTAAGTTGAAAAGTAAATTTGGTTGCCATGGAGACAAATGCCTAGATTTTCAAAATTTTCAATTTAAATCACCTAAACAATATTTGTTCAAGCAATCATTTTCTGAAAAAGAAATCATTGTTAGGAGCATAAATATTCAATATTGACTCTATACTTTCAAAGAACCCTTTAAACATATTTGTTACCCTTTCTGGATGTTAACTCTGACAGTATCAGCTCTATAATAAATAAATGAAAGCATTTTGGATATGTTTGTAGTGCAGGATAATACCCTTCAAATTATTGAAATATGTTCTTAAAATTTTAGGGAATTCAATGTGACCTTTGGAAAGGGGAATGTGTGAACCCTATCAATTTAGTATGTAGTTAATTCTGTCAAGATAAAGCTCACTACTGTTTCTAAAAAGGAGAACAAATAGGTTCCTCTATAGGAGCAGAATACCTAACTGACTCAGTGGTGAAACGCTGAATTTCAATGTTAATGTCATGGACTGAAAATGGTATACCACATGTATCTCATCAACTTAACATTTTTAAGGATCCATGACAATGAGGTCAAGGTCAGATAAATCCTGTCAGACAGACATGTACACCTTACAATTATTCAGTTCATGAATATAGTTTTTTTTTGCTTTTGGTAATTGCTTATGGTAATTGAAAACAGACCAAAACGCAAAACTTAACATTGACCAATGAATCATGAAATGAGGTCAAGATCAGATCAAACCTACGCGACTGACACGTACCCCTTACAATCATACCATTCAACACATACATTTGACCTACTGCTTATAGTATCTGAGAAAAAGACCTAATCAGCTTACTTAAACCTTGATGACTGATCCATGAAATGAGGTCAAGGTCACGTGAACCCTCTTTGACAGACATATAGGCATTACAAGGAACCCATATATACAAGAAGAATGTGTCCAAAGTAAACAGATTCCCCACTGCACTATCATTTTCTATGTTCAGTGGAATGTAAAATTAGAGGTCAAAACTCTAATTTGGCATTACAATTAGAAAGATCATATCATAGGGAACATGTGTACTAAGTTTCAAATTGATTGGACTTCCACTTCATCATAAACTACTTGACCAATAACTTTAACCTGTAGTGGGCTACTGACGCACAGACAGACAGATTGACAAACTAACGTACAGACCGAAAACATAACGCCCTTAGGTGGGGCATACAAAATTATATTATTCATAATAAGTGAGAGATTCATATGACAAAAAACTGAAATTTTTAAATGTTTTCAACACTAACCACCTTGTAGATATATATTTTATGGTTTTGCTGAACAATGAATATGAGGTCAAGGAATAGGAACACATGACAGAAGGAAACTTCTTAGCATAATGTATCTGCATCCAGGTCTTCTCCTTCTGAAATTAAAAGCTTTATACAAATAGTTCACACTGCTGCAGCCAGATAGTAATCCGTAAGTCTTGAATAGTGCGATTTTTTTCACAGGCAAGACAAAAACCAGTTAAAAGCATCATTTTCTTTATAATTCTATGAAACATAATTCTATTTTAGATAATCAATCAAGTCATTGTCTTTGAAGATGCAGACACACACAAGCAAATTCAGTCCCTTCTATCCAAACCACTTTGATTGTTTTTCCTTGAAGGATTAGGGCAAAACTTCATGGCCCAGTCCATTATAAATAATCAAAACTTCTCCAGGCTTTAATTCATCCAAAGGGTAGTATGTCCACGGTCTTGGTTAAGACATCTTATAACATGCTGCCGCCAAGACATTATATTTGACTCTGATAGCTCTATGTCTCTGTTACAACAATGTATGTAGCTCATTATGTAGTTCTTCTGGAAAATCTACAAACAGAATAAAATATTTAAATACAAATGTATTAGACTAATACAATTGGTACCAATTAATGGTTGATGTATGATTCATTAAAAAAATTGTAAGCATGAAAATCATAGAAATCAAATGTTATAAAAGATAAAATCAAGTCCAACTCAAGTTAATTCATACAAAGTTTTGTTCTATTTCAACTACATTTATCATTTTCATGAAAATTGTATTTTAAGAATTAATGTTGGCCAGAATGCCAACTGATTTTAAAAGATGATTAAGGAATGATCAGATTTTTTTGCATTATGGAGAAATAAACTACTCAATGTTGTACTTGTAGTACACAATAAGTAACTTGAAGCGGGTTATGTACAAGTGTGTACAACAAAATTCAATTCAAATAAACCGAGAAAAAATAACCCCAACTCTATACTTTATTCAAAACATGGGTTTAATACAAAATTGCCTGTTTACTCAACAAGCATGTGATGTCAAAAACTCAAAACAACTGTTTAATTTTGTTTTCAAAATTGAAGTACAATTCTTCCTACATTATATTTTTGCATCAAAATGAGTATTGCTCTGGGAGAGCAAAATTGAAAAGTGAAAGTAGATAGTTATAATAATTTGATAAATATAGAAAAATAAAGTTTGCTAAATAGTAAATTTATTGTTCTATATTTATCTGATCCACGTTTTAAAAAATGTGGGCTCTTTGAAGTGTTGTTGTCATATGTATTAGTATGTTAAGTTTTGCAATACCATAATTTGCATTTATTGACAACCCTGCATACCAAGGTAACCATTTCATGAGACTCTATCGAAAGTTACATGCACATTGATCCACCATATATGATATAGAGTTACAAATGAAATTGGTCAAAGTTAAAGTTTCATATTAATGAAATTGAACTTTTAAAGCCCAGTTGTAATCTAATGTACTTTATGTGTATAGAAATCAAAAGGATCAGTGTGCAGTATATAAAGGGCATTAAAGAAAAGTGTACACAGGCGAACAAAAGTGGCGCAATTTACTAACATTTCTCTATTTGTTTTGACAACTAAATTCTCTGATATAGGAATATCTTTAGAAAAGTTATTTTCTATTGGTAAATTACCTTGTGTATCACTTCCTCCATAACTTAAATTTCTGCTCTGGTAACTTTAAATAGCACTGGTAGCAGATACATTGTACCTTAAAAAAGAGTTAATATTCAACATGTTCATAAGATTTTTAAATAAAGCAAAAAAAAAAAAAAAATGTATAAATATAGAATAACCTTCAAACCTTTTCTCCAAAAATATTTTTGTTTGTATAAGGGTTAATTAGGAATACATTTATAGGAAGAAAAGTGAAATACAAATGCAATTCCAAGGTTCCTTAAAGTGCTTAAAGTGACTCTGGCAAAACTGTACATGTAAACTCACCGTTTTCCCACAGCAAAAGAAAGACAGTTTCCTTATACCTTAGGGAAGATACTTCTTACAAAAGTACTTAAAACATATACATTTTTGCAAGTATAATAAAATTAAATTGCACAGTAAGGTTAAAGGGATATATACATGTATACCTTCACTATGCAGGAATACCTCTGGTCACAATTTGTGAAGAAATTGATATTTGGTTCATGTAGTATCAGGTTGTACCAGCCCTAATCTAATCTTGCCCAAGTCAATAATTTTGATATCATGTTTCAGTACAGAAATATATATATTTTCTGTTAATTAATACTGAGGCGGGCACATGGAAAACCCACCAGTGTG
>JAASAO010003402.1:0-13342 GCA_017311375.1 Mytilus coruscus
GTCCAAGATCTTTCCCAATCCTCCTGTCTTAGCTTTTGGAGACAAGCAAGTCTGAAAGACTTATTGTGAGAGCTGACGTCTCCTCTAATAAAAGCTGTTCAACTGCAGGATGGTACAAGTCGTGTGGTAACAGACGATGTCTGACTTCCCAACAAATACTGAATACTCAAACATTTACTTGCCACTCCACTGGGTCTGTGTACACTATATTTTGTAATGTAACTTGCAAAACTCAGAATGTTGTATACCTTCTTCAGTGTCGATGTGGCATGCAGTATATTGGCGAGACAGAACAGCCATTCAACAAACGCATGAATGGTCATCGAAGTGACTACACCTGCAAGCCTGACCTCCCCGTAAGTCGTCATTTGAGATCACCAGGCACGCCCAAGCTGATCTCAAAACCATAATCACAATCATAGACCACAACGAGGGTTGGTCAAGGGCCGAAAGACTTGCTCGGGAAAGGTTTTGGATAAGAAAGCTAAGGACAGTTTCCCAGAGGGCATAAATGAAAAACGTAGAATGAGTCACTCATTTTCCCTACCATCACTCATTTTCCTGACATCATGTGTTTCCAGTTACCCGGCTTCCTTACTTGACTCTTACAGTTTTAAGGATTCTTTTGGAATTTTTTTAATTTTACTAGTTTAAATACCAGGGTTCTTTTCATTTGGTAGGGATGTACAAGTACGCATCCACGTCCAATTATTTAACCTTAGCCCAAATTTACTATTATTTTTTCTTTTCATTATAAAACTGCTATTTATTTGGGATGATAAATACGCAGCCTCTGTTTGACATATTTTACCAGCTTATATCGATCAGTGCTGTTTTTGGGAATGTATTTACACGCAGTTGTTGTAACATCTTAACTGACGTCATTTTGGAATTTTAGAGTTGTGCCAGTTCATATCTCTAATTACTATTTTCATTTTAGGCATGTCTTTGAGTCGTTTTTGGAAATTTTAAAAATTTATTAGCGTCTCTACATATGATGTTCGGGTGAAACTGTTTCACTTTTTTATTGTATAGAATTCAAGATTGCTATAGTTTAATAATCAGAATAGATTGATCTGATTCATTTTACATCGTGCTCATACTGATGAAGGATATCTGTTATCCGAAATATATATAGTTACATTTGTTCGTTTATTGTCATTTTTTGGTGATGTTGTACCTTTTAGACTGGTATATATATATATATATATATATATATATATATATATATATATATATATATATATATATAAGTACGTCTGAGCCAGTGACAACTCTACAACAAGTTGATCCATCGGATCACCAGCAGTGATGGTGATGCATGGCTGTGTACATTATGTATATACAACTCGTCTAAACATAAACCCAACAATGTTAGATCTGTAAATTTGCTTTCGCAAATTTTTGTTCTTCCTCGCCGGGATTCGAACCCATGCTACTGAGATATCGTGACACCAAATCGCCTGCACTGTAGCCGTCCCGTTAGACCACACGACCACCTGGGCTTCATAAAATGAAGCTTTCGGTGGCCGGGTGTTACCTTTCTACGTCAGTTTTAATCTAGCGTCGTACTACAGTACATGATATATAAGGCATGGAGATGCTATTTTACAGATCAGCTAAATTATCTATAGTAAAGGATCCTACAAATTAATGTAAGATACAGTCACAGAAAATAATTATATTTATAAGTACGTCTGAGCCAGTGACAACTCTACAACAGATTGATCTATCGGATCACCAGCAGTGATGGTGATACATGGTTGTGTACATTATGTATATACAACTCGTCTAAACATCAACTCAACAATGTTAGATCTGTAAATTTGCTTTCGCAAATTTTTGTTCTTCCTCGCCGGGATTCGAACCCATGCTACTGAGATATCGTGACACCAAATCGCCTGCACTGTAGCCGTCCGCTAGACCACACGACCACCTGGGCTTCATAAAATGAAGCTTTCGGTGGCCGGGTGTTACATATATATATAGCAGGTACTTGTTGAAAGTCCTTTTATTATGGTAGATACTTGTTGAATATATTATTGTAATAGTAGTTACTTGTTGAATATCCTATTGGTATAGTAGGTACTTGTAGAATGTCTGATAGTTATAGCAGTTACTTATTGAATGTCTAATAGCAGGTACTTGTTGAATGCCATATAGTCATAGCAAGTCAATGGTGAATATCAAATAGCTATAGCAGGTACTCGTTGAATCTCTTATAGTCAGAGTGGATACTTTATGAATGACCTAAAATCTAAGCAGGTACTTGTTGAATGTTCTATAGTTATTGCAGGTACTTGTTGAATGTCAAATAGTGCTTGCAGGTACCATTTGAATGTCCTATATTTATTGCAGATAGTTTTTAAATGTGTTATAGCTGTATCAGGTCATTGATGAATATCCAATAGCTGAAGCAGGTACTTGTTGAATGTCTCATAGTTATAACAGGTACTTGTTGAATGTCTTATAGCTATAGGAGTTACTTATTGGATGTCTTATAGCAGGTACTTGTTGAATGTCCTGTAGTCATAGCAAGTCATTTATGAACATCCAATATTTGAAGCAGGCACTCGTTGAATGTCCTATAGATACAGCAGGTACTTGTTGAATGTCCTATTGTTATAGTTGGTACTTAGCTTGTTGAATCTCCTATAGTTATAACCGGTACTTTTTGGATGTCCTATAGTTATAGCAGGTACTTGTTGAATGTCCTATAGTCAGAGCAGGTACTTGATAAATGTCCTATAGATATAGCAGATACTTGTTGAATGTGCTATTGATATATTAAGTAATTGTTGAATGTCCTATATTTATAGCAGGTACTCAATGAATATCCTGATTTCATAGCTAATCAAATACATTTCTTATCAATTATCTATAGTGTTCTGGTCATCAGATAAATTCATGCTGTGAAGACAAATAAACGAGCGTTTGACTAAATTATTTATCAATAAATTATTAATTGATTAACTAAATGTTCTGGCTACTAAGGTTTAAAAGGAGTGTCGATATTTATAATCTGCCTTCAATAATCTCAATTTCCCACTACCTTAAAATATTTATTTTGAATACAAATTAATCATCTGCTATTATGTGATGAACATATAGCGTTCAATGAAACTGCTTCTGTTAAAGAGTGAAAGATAAATAGTGCATGCATTTGCTTCTGTTTTCATCGATTTTGGTTTGTCTTTTTTCTTTATCGTTTTTTTATAGTTACATTGTCTTTTTGATACGCATGTTTCAATTTCTAATCACATCTTGACAAAATGCATTGTAGAATATTTGTTTCGTTGGCAGTATATCGAGCACAAACGACGTCTGGCAAATAACATTACGATCATACCTTTACTAGGGTGGTCTCTAAAAACATCGCAAAGGACCTCCTTTGTGAACAGAGGAGCAAAATATAGCACAAAGGACGATAAAGAGTTTACTATAAGCACAAAGGACATATGCAATCGTTTATGTAATGGTTAAAAAGTTATTTCATAGAAAACAATATTCAAATGACTTATGAAACTGTGTTACAAAGTCGGTACGGATATGCATAAAATTACGGGATTTTCAAGATTATCAATTATCGAAAATTAGTATCATACATATATATTTAAAAATATTGCTAACATGAACATATAGATAAAGGCTTGATATTTAACTGGAAAAAAATAAAGCAAATATTGTTTGTCAAAATTTCAATTTCACAAATAAAAACATAACTATTGTATAATGAGAACCTTATTGCGAATGGCATGAACAAATATATGTATTATTGTTTGAATTGTTTTACATTTGTCATTTTATAGCTGACTATGCTGTGTGGGTTTTGCTCATTGTTGAAGGTCGTACGGTGACCTATAGTTGATAGCTTCTATGTCATTTTGGTCTCTGGTGGAGAGTTTTCTCATTGGCAATCATACCTCATCTTCTTATCTTTATATTTGATATCTATTTGAAAAATAAATAATAATATAAGATACTTTTATACAAGTTTTCTAAATATTGATCAGGGCCTCGGTGGCCGAGTGGTCTAAGTAGTTACTACTGAAATCACTAGCCAGTCAACACTGAGGTTGTGAGTTCGAACCCGCTCGTGCGGGTGCACTCGACTCAATCTTAATTGACTAGGATTGTCAGTTTTCCTATCGAAGGTCGGTGGTTTCTCCGGCACTCCGGCTTCCTCCACCAATAAAAACTGGCCGCCACGAAATAGCCCAAAAGCGGTGCTTAAAAGTGGCGTTAAAACACAAAACAATCAATCAATCAATAAATATTGATTATAAAAGCGGTGATCAAAGACATCGTTTATTGAAGTAAAAAAGGTAAATAAAATCCATTTTATTCAAAATTTTAGAAGAAGGTAATACATACAATGAGAGAGTTTTTTCATAGACATATTTTCAAAGCCATATATATGAATGTCACGATGGTACACTACATGTATATTTTCTTTTCATCAAACAGCCCAACGACACAAATAACCAAAAGACATTTGGACAATTGTACAGTCCATTTTTGTTTATTGTACCATGTGTACTTTTTGTTCCTCATATCAATTTAACATTCGTAAAGTAAGAGAATCTGTAGATAATTTGTTTTTATCCAGAATAAAACTTGATAAAGCAAAGTATTTATTGACATTTCTGAAAAACGGATTTAAATAAAATCATATCAATTTCGTAGCACTAAAAGTACTGCCATACCGATCCATTTTGCGTCTTGTGAAACATCTTCATAGCAACTATGATTCGTAATGTTAGAAAATTTCAATAGATACTTTGCTTTTGTCCAGAGTAATTTTTAATAAAACAAAGCGCATATTGACATATATTCATAGCTTTCGACAACAGAATATTATATTCAAAGACAAGGAACTACTGCCATCCCGAATTTGTTTACCTCTTGTGAAACAATATTGACATTTCTGAAATACGGATCATCAAAATTCATATGTCTAGCTTAGGACATCACTATTCAAAGACACCCAGTTACTGCGAGAATACTTTACTGAAATATCAGTTCCTTTTTGCGACTTGTGATACACTTTCTTCGTAGCATATAAATTTGAAAAAAGTACTTTGATTGCGTCATGTACTGAAAAATCCAAATTTATGTTATCATAGCAATATAAGACTATAAAAAAGAAGATGTGGTATGATTGCCAATGAGACAACTCTCCACAAGAGACCAAATGACACAGAAATTAACAACTATAGGTCACCGTACTGCCTTCAACAAAGACTGCTTATTTAACTGACAGTGAAAAATATTTCAGGCATATTCAGAACAATTTCTAGTGTCAAATGACAAAACTATTAGTATTTTCACTGACAAATACAAAAGTGAATTATATATTTTGTTTTAAATTTTCACAGCAAAATATCGGTTTCTTAATATGGTATTTATGGTAATTAATCATGAACAGAATTTTCTTAGTTTGGAAAATGCACTAGCTTAAAATACATTTTTTGAGAAACATGTGAATAATAATAAGGATTGTTATTATTGTCATTTATATTATTTTATTATATGTTTTTCTATTTGTAAACTTCTAAAATTAAGCTATAACATAACTCGGATAAAAGTCGTATATTGGACAAATAAGTTCAAAGGGGCGTAACTCCTGGAAAAAATTGAATCGTAATTTCCTGTCGATATGCAAATCTACGTAGTATGTCCTTATTATCTGAAAAGGTTTCATGAAATTCTGTTGTGTTAGGGTTAGGGTTAGGGTTAGGGTTAGGGTTAGGGTTGTGGTTTGAGAGGAGTTGCGATGGCAAACTGTTGCAGTAGTAGATTAAAGTAAATAAGTTCAAAGGGCGTAACTCCTAGAAAAGAATTGAATCGTAATTTCCTGTCGATATGCACAACTACATAGTATGTCCTTATTGTCTAAAAGGTTTCGTGAAATTCTGTTGTGTGGTTTGAGAGGAGTTGCGATGACAAGAAAAAGGACTGACGGACTGACGGACTGACGGACAGACGGACGGATCAAAAACATTATACCCTCCGCAACTCGTTGCGTGGGGTATAATAAGGACAGACTATTTAGATGTGGATATCGACAGGAAATAATGATTCGATTTTTTTTCTTGGAGAATTTTGGCCTAAATATACTACTGCAAAAGTCTGTCACCTCAACTCCTCTGAAACCACACAACAGAATTTGATGAAACTTTGTAGGTAATAAGGACATAGTATGTAAATATGCATATCCACAGGAAATTTTTATCAGTTGACTTTTGTAGGAGTCATGAGTCTATGAACTTAGGAATCTGGTGAGATTTTGTTTGTCCTGTGACAACGTGGGGGCGTGCGGTATGTGAGCGTGCTCACAAAGGTTCTTTAATTTTTTACTGGAGAGAGAACATCTGACTTGGCAGAAATGTTTAGAGTGGTGAGATCAACCATCAATTTATTTCAAAATTGTCAACTATGGGATTTATTACCCTTAAATGAAGAATTTTACTATTTTATTTTCTCTTTTGGTTATCTTCTTGTAAGCTATATCAGATAGATAGAAACTTATAAAAGCAAACGTGATAAGGAAGACCGGATCTAAAAAAAAAAGCATGTCATGATCAACATAATCAAATTTTTACCTGACTCCTTATAGTTATTATTGTCCTTTACGGATAATTTATACCGATATTTCGATATTTTTGCGAAAACTATTTCAGGTATAGTACAAATGTAGTTAATGGAAAAAATCTAAGCAGTACAATGATCAGCAAATTCAGATCTAAAAAAAGTTCAAAATAATCAAATTTTCACTCGACTCCTTATATTATGATTTATACCGATTTTTCAATATTTTGGCTAAAACTATTTAAGGTAGGAAAATATGTAAACGGCAAATATGACCAGCAGGTCAAGATCTATGCAATCATGTCACAGCTGAAATTGTCAATCAGCTCCTCATAGGAGTGTTATTGCCCTTGAATGACTATCTTAACCTTTTTTGGCATTTTGATAAACAAAAACTATAGAACATAGAGATTACAATGAAACGGTAAAAAGAAAATGATCTGCAAGACGAGTAATAGTACAAGAAATAGGTCAACGAAGCCGAAATTACAGTTCACTCTTGGATCAGTTTCCCTTAAATGCGGGCTTTTATCCATGTTTTTGCGTTATTTGGCTAAAACTACAGTCGATAAAGAGAAACGGGGGAAATAAATTCACAAATCGAGATTTGAAAATGAATTATTTTGTTATGTTTGAGGATTGCCTGATCAAGATGAGCGACAAAGAGCTTCTAATTTAATGAGCCTCTCCTAAATTATTGATCACTATCATTCTGACTTGGCAACAGTATCTTGGTGTAAATTAGATAAAGCCCTCAAGGTGTGTCTAATACTAGTATCTGTTATACCAGTTAGTAACGGTTTATCTATGCACATTATAAAAACATAACCCGAATAATTAGGGCCATCTTTTAATCGATCTCTTCTACTTGCAGCCAAACTTAAAGATTGCCTTGTTTATCACAACAAGGTGTTTTACTTACGAGATATTTATGGTGCATACAATTAAATAAAAGGAACAGAAAACACCGTGTTGTAATCAATACTTGTGGGAAAGTTAAATGACCAACGCTTAGTGAAATTAGTTAATTAAGACATAAAATCTGAAATTATCATTTAAACAAAATTCACAGCTGCAGACTCCTCCATCTCTTCTACAACATTGGTACAAGAGCATTGGAATCCGTTGCGGTTTTAAAAGAGGTTTTCCGATCTGATACCGTACCAATCGTAGTACGAAATAGGAGCCGTCATTGAACTTTTGAAAATAATTGATATATACACTTAATATCAACGTACGTTTTATGAATCGTAATCAAAGGTATTTGAAGTATTTTAAGCTGCATCATGGTATCATTTTCACGTGTATATTATTCGTATTTATAGCTAACAATATCGTGTGTACTCGATTATGCTTCCAAGCAAGCGTTGCATGAACGGTTTATAAAGGCAAAAAGAAGCTAAAATGTAAGACACTTTTATATTCTATCTGATTTTGCGTGTTATATTAATATGGTTACAGTATAAAATAAATATGATGGAATTTTATGGGTAGGTATTTAGAAAATCTGACATAAAAGCAATTTTAACATACAAAATTAACCTTATTTTAAGGTACCAATGATGAAATAAGTTAAAACGATTCTCGAACGGGCATGCATCGTTCAAATTGACTGTACAAGCGTAATATATAGAGTTTATCTAAAAAAAATTATCTATTGAAACTCATTTACGTAGTTCAAATTTTAAAATATTTATTATCTTTATAATTCCTATATTTTTCTGCGTTTTCACATGTATGAGAAATTTTACCAATAATTAAAGTACGAAGAAAGGATCAAATTAAAAGATACGCTAATAAGTTATTTATAGAACACGAGTGTCAGTGCAATTTAGTATAATTAGATGATGATGATGGATTGCTGCTTACAGTCCAGCGGCAAATTGAATGCTTATTCAGGACGAGAACATGTTGATGTGATATGAATATTAAACCCTGCTTTGTACTAGACCGACACGCTGAGCCGGATTTTTAACTTGCTAGTTCACAAGGCAACAGTCTGAAGGAAGGTGTAAAAATCTTCTTTGACTATAAATAGTAAAGATTTATTTTTCAATATTTTTTCAGTTTAATTTTGAGAATGCATTTCAGGAAAAAAAAATCTTCAGTTGATAAAAAAAATGATAAGAGTGCCCTTTTCTCACTGGAATATTCTGCTGTAATGATCGAAATAGATTTCTTAAATAAAGATAACTAATTTCCAAATCATGCTTTAACTAATGAGAAAGCAACACAACATCAGTGACACTTGTTTAAGTCGTCCATGCATGTAGATAATTTCTTAATTTTCCAAATTCTGTTTAGACATAAGAGAATATTCTATTTTTTCTAGATATAAATAAAAAAAACAATACCTATAAAACAGAAACGCAATCTATATTGATAATCTGAAGGCGGTGTCAACTCGTTCGTGTAAGGTCTGTTTGATTCATGCACTTGTGCACTAACTAAATAATCTCATATAGAATCATAAACAAAGTGTTCTAGAAACGACGAAATCGTTATGAAATAAAAAAAGTTAAGCTAGTTTTTGCTGATATGCCATTCGATTTATTTAATTTTATCACAATGGATAAAATAATCTCATGCATTAAATGATACCTAAAAAACAATACTAACGGTTGAGTTACTTACCTAAGACGTAGCAAATCTGGAAACCTCTTTTGAGAGAGTGCCACTTTTTTTACATGTTAAAGAACACATGCATCAACTCTGCATGGAAGGCTTAATTTATATCCCTATCCAATATACCTATCTTTTGGTATTTAAATTTCGCACTTTTCATACTTGCCGACCCATAGTGCAGGGCCTACTTATTGTATAATTTTTTAATTTGTTCTCGGCTTGAACGTGCATAAATTTTTGATACTGGACGTAGAGCAAACAACAATCAATCTATGCAGTATTTTGTAGACTGTTGTTTTTATTTTTGTCATGTTTAAATTATTCTCCTGGTAATGTCGGTATCTCTTCGAATTATGATTTTTGATTGTCCCTTTGATATCTGCGGCCTCTTTTTCACTTTGAGTTAAATATTTAAAACTGAACTTCTAGTTCGCGCAAACCTCCTTAAAATTTGTCGTATACTCGGATATCTGAATTTCTGTAAAGGGGCTCCTACTCATTCTCAATGATATCAAGTTTGCCCTATACAAGTACGATCTTCTCATTTTATAAATATCAACGTCAGAATGACGATAAGAGAACAGTATCAGACACACGTTTCATTGAGACATTCTATAAAGTTACCCGCGTAAAGATAATTCCAGTCTGTATTCACACCAGCATCAAATATCTCCAATAAAGAATTTGTCAAACAGTGTAACGTGCCACAGAATACTCTTTTTCCATCCATAACAAAATTAATCATAAAAACAGAAGGTATACAAAAACTTTTACATAACTTAAATCCTAACAAAGCAGCAGGACCAGACGAAATTAAACCAAGATTTTTAAAAGAACTTTCACATAAAATTGCACCAATACTTACCATTATCTTTGAGAAGTCAGTTAAAACAGGTTTTGTTCCAGATGACTGGAAAACTGCCCATGTCTCTCCTGTATACAAAAAAGGCCAAAAATATAACCCTGAAAACTACCGCCCTATATCTCTTACATGTATTTGTTGCAAACTTTTAGAACGCATAGTAGTTAAACACATCATGACACATGCAGATAATCACAACATTTCATATCCCCTACAGCATGGATTTCGCAGAGGTCGATCCTGCGAAACACAACTACTGGAATTTATAGATGATCCACTTAACATGGAAAACGGTAAACAAACAGATATTTTGGTCATGGATTTTTCTAAAGCATTCGATAAAGTTTCACATTCTCTTCTAACTAATAAGCTTCACCATTACGGGATACAAGGGGAATTAAATTACTGGATACAAAATTGTCTAAGCAATCGTAAACAGGCAGTAGTTCTAGAGGGGGGAAAATCTGAGTATGTTGCAGTTGAGTCAGGGGTTCCACAGGGGTCAGTTCTTGGACCAAGTCTCTTCCTGTATTATATTAACGACATTCCAACTGGTCTAACATCTAAAGTACCTTTATTTGCAGACGACACAATAATTTATTTGGCAATAAAATCAAATTCCGATGCATCCACATTACAAAAAGATCTTGACAAACTGGCATCGTGGGAAACTATGTGGAAAATGGCATTCCACCCAGATAAGTGTAATGTAATTTCAGTCACCAGAAATAAAAAACCAATCACATTTAACTACACATTACACAATCACTCATTAGAACATGTAACAACAGCAAAATATCTGGGAGTTACCATCAGTTCCAACCTTAAATGGGATGCGCACATAAACAACATATGCAAGAAAGCTAATAGCACCCTAGGCTTTCTAAGGAGGAACCTGAACATAAGCTCAACACCAATTAAAGAGCAAACATTATAAGTCCCTAGTAAGACCATCACTAGAGTATGCTTGATCTGTTTGGGATCCATACTTACAACAAGACATAGATAGCATTGAAAAAGTTCAAAGGAGGGCTGCGCGTCTTGTTACCAACAAATACAGAAACACCTCAAGCGTTGGTAACATGTTACAGCATCTTGAATGGCGCAGCCTTTCTGACAGAAGAAAAGACTCAAGATTGGTAATGCTTTATAAAATTGAACACGAAAAGGTTGCAATACCTAAAAATAATAAATTAATCCCAAAAAAAGACAAAAAGACATTCAAATTCGAACAGCTTCCAAATTCCATCCTGCAAAACACAGTACAGAAAAGAATCCTATTTTCCAAGAACAATTACCGACTGGTAACATTGTAAATTGCACTTCAGTAGACTCTTTCAAATCTTCAATTTCAAAGCATCAATATTAACTCAACTAGTACATCATAATTAATTATACAAAGCATTTTTTTCATCTTTTCGTATTTTTAAAAAATTGTATATATATCAATCTATGTCTTGTTGTAAGTTTCCTCCTGTGACATAATCTTCAATTTGTTGAAGGCGGTCACTATATGGTAGAATAGAATAGATAGCAAGCTTATTTATACGTCATAATAACATAACGTCACACTGTCTGGTACATGTAGCAATGTTTTGTATCACCAATTAATCTATTCACAGGAAAGGAAAAGAAGATTCCAACTCAAGCATGATCTATTGCTGTTGTATGAGGACATCAAAGAACTGAAGAGCTTATATTTTTTTCAAGTCTGTTTTATTTGGGTTGCTTAATGTTTGTCTTAGCATAATGATATTTGCTGTAAATGTTAATAAGTTCAAATTATGCAAGAATATCAACTCACTTCAAATTTATCATTTTTTGGTAATTTTTATGGCCTCCATGAGGGTTTACACTTTTTCAAACAGGCGGGGAAATTCACCAGATTAAGGCGTATGAGTTAATTTATAGCTATATAAATTACGTAAAACTTTGCTAAGTTCTTTCATAGATACAAAGATTTGATTAGTAAATTTGGCTGTACCTGTAGAAAACTGATTAAAACGGTATTTCACATCCTAAATTTTACGGTAATATTGTACTTAAAGCGCGGAAATCACTATATGATCCGTGTAAACTCATCGAACCTTTAAATAAACTTATTAGTTCAGGTTATCTTACCAATGTTGTAATTAGATCTTTGAATATAGTTTACATTGGCACTAATATCGATTTTGTCATCAGCAAATTAAAACATAACTAAATTTGTATTCTTTTCAAACGGGATGTTTAAAGACACACCCACGTTCATTTTGATCTATAAAGAGGTTAAACTCCTAACTATCCTACTGTCTGTCGATACATTTATTTTTGGCATTGCACTAGTCATGTCTTCTTTGACTGTCCATGACGTTAAAATACTAAATCCCTGGGATGTGTTTTAGTTGATTTTAGTCTCTGATGCATGATTTTTATTATTAATTGTTTTGGCTTTTAACTAGCTGTCAGTAACTGCGAGTACTCTCAAATCGTACTTTCTTGTTTATTTGACCTGTTGATACTAATTGTAATGCTTTTTGTTATTTAATGTTATTCAGGGTTATATCTGGTCTATATACCAGCTTTGATAAGTGTTTGGTACTAATATAAATTTCCACTTCGTACTATGAACATCAAAATTATTTATTTTGTTAAAATATTTCCTTTCTCTATTGTAACTGTATACGTATACCTAACAACAAAATTATTTTATTTACCTGTGTTTAAAGTTATTGCAAATGGCTGATATTTTGTTCGAGCATATTGTTTTTCTTAAATTGTTTAACATTTCATACCGATATAACATGTCACTTTTATTATTCTTCCTTAGTTTATTTATTTTGAATTTGCATTGTATCATAGGTCAAATTTATTTGTTCAGTGTATGTTCAATGGTGTAACTATGTCCTCTGATTGAGTTAAGCTATTTCAGTTGATATTTTATTATGTGTCTTTCTATGTTGTGATGTTACACTATTGTTTCAGAAAAAGGGTGAAGGTTTGGTACCATTAAAACGTTTAAACCCGCTGCATTTGTTTGCACCTGTCCTAAGTCAGGAATCTGATGTTCAGTAGTTGTCGTTTGTTGATGTGGTTTATAAGTGTTTCTCGTTTCTCGTTTTATATAGATTAGACCGTTGGTTTTCCCGTTTGAATGGTTTTACACTAGTAATTTTGGGGCCCTTTATAGCTTACTGTTCGGTGTGAGCCTAGGCTCCGTGTTGAAGACCGTACTTTGACCTATAATGGTTTACATTTATAAATTTTGACTTGATGGAGAGTTGT
>JAASAO010004361.1:0-13732 GCA_017311375.1 Mytilus coruscus
TTTGTACTAACATGAGCAACACGACGGGTGCCACATGAAGAATCGGATCTGCTTACCCTGCCGGAGTACCTGAGATCATCCCAATGTTTTGGTGGGGTTCGTGTTGCTCAGTCTTTAGTTTTGTATGTTGTTTGTCTGTTGGTCTTTTTTCTTTCTTTAGCCATGGCATTGTCATTTTATTTTCTACTTATGAGTTTGAATGTCCCTTTGGTATCTTTCTCCTGTCTCCACATGACAAGAAACAAAATAATAGTTCAGTTTATAATTAAAGAATAAGGTCTGGCAATTATTGAACTGCATGTAAATCAAACTAAAGAAAAAACAAACAAACAAAGTAAGAGATTTTAATGAGAAATATGTTTCGTAAGGACACTACACAAGGGAACATATGTACTAAGTTTAAAGTTGATGTGACCATAAACAACCTTAAAACAAATTGAATATACAGTTAACCTACTGTAAACAAAACTTTAACATATCACATTTCCATGTTCAGTGACAGTAAAATCTAGATCGACACCTTAATTTGGCATATATATTTACAGTTAACATTCATAATGAAAATTTGAAGTTTCAAGATAATAGGATAACAACCACCGTATACAAAATTGTCACATACATAACAATCAAAACTTCAACCTGTTAAGGGTCGAGAGGACTAAAGGACGGACGACCTCGGCCTTAAAGAATGATCAAAATATTGCTCTTCTGATTGATTGACATTAAGGGTAAATTGAATTGCAACAGGAAGGATTCTTACTGTTATATTACTGAATAATTTTCCTTGTTATCTCTCCAATACTGTTTTACTTATACGTCTTCGCGACTGTAAACGAAAGCGACAATTCTTTGTTCCATTCTCGGTATATCAAAATATATTTTGACTACAGCTGTCCATACACTGCATATGAGAGTTATTCCTCCTTATGTATTTATTATAAGTGATATGCATTCATAACTGGTAACCAATAAATGATAAAGACCAGGGACTTATGATTTGATGTACTTAGTTCACCAAAAAAGCCAAGGTCATGTTTAACTTTTGATTTTGGCTTATCATCGGATCTCTTCAGATACCGCATAAGATATCAACAAAATATTTTACTTACCTGTTAGTTGCAACATGTCGTCGTAACATCTACATTTTGGTTATAGGATGCGTTGATATTTAATGGAGTGTTCTCCCCTCAAATTTTATAAAAAAAAGATGTTTTGTAAAGTAGCGCTGTTTTGAACTCTTTATAAGCAGGCGTAAACTAGTCTGAGAAGTAGTTTAGAAAGATATAACCTTACCTTTCTATAATTTTGTCCTGGATACACAAACTGTTTAATGCCTCACCATCTCTTGCCTTGTATAGAGCAGTCGATGCAGGAAGCTGAGAAAAAGAGAGAACATTTCCTGGTAAACGAGTTATGAAGTACATGTTTAGATCATATCTGATATTGATTGTTTTAAAACAAAGAGATGGAAATCTACATATCAAAAGGGTAAAACCCTTTCAAATGCACTTTCCGTTCAAGGAAATAGAAACATCCATTTTATTTTTACATATATTTTCCCGTTGGTCAACTGTAAGCAGGTAAGTCCAATGATTGTCACTTTTCGTGAAAAGACCTATTGGTTTATTCTGATAATATTTTATTTTAATTCCGCCACTTTGTTTTCTTACGAGAAGATTTTGTTTCGCAAGATGCTGTTTGGTAAGTAAGTAGCCTTTTCATGAAAAAGAAAATATATTTTTGTTCTTCTTTTTTAAGACTGTCATCTATACTTTCTTATTACCCAATTTTGTTTTCTATTTCCAGATATGATTGAAAGATATGTGATCAAGCTACTGGTGACAAGGGATTTAGTGATCCACTTTCCAGAAACAATTGCAAGTAGAAGAGGTTGATATCCATAATTTGTTTTTCATAACCAAAAAGGTAAATTACTTTAAATAAAAAAAATAAGGAGATGTGGTACGATTGCCAATGCAACAACTCTCCTCAAAAGTTCAAATGAAGTGGATGTAAGCAATTATAGGCAGCCGTATAGCCTTCAACAGTGAAAAAAACCCATACCGTATAGTCGGCTATAAAAGGCACGGAATTATAAAAACTAAGAAACAATTCAATTGAGAAAACTAACGGTCTAACAAAACAATTTAAGAAAAAAACAAATATTACAGACTCTGACTTAGTTCAGGCACATACAGTATCTGGCGGGGTTAAACATGTTGTCTACATTCCCGGATTGGTTTTCTCTCAATCGATTTATGACTTTTGAACAGCGGTATACTACTGTTGCCTTTACTTACATCATTTGTATTATTCATGTCTTTGGGGTACTGTTTTATGGCGTATATAAAAATGAATAAATTTGAGGACAAAAATTTGTAAAAAAAAATTTTTTTAAATTTGTAATTTTTTTTCCCGAAAATTCGAAAGAACACAAAAAAATTCAGAATTTCCCAAAAATAAAAAAAAGTATTTAACAATGCGCAGCAACTTCAACGTTGAAAAATGTTACATTGGAAATTTTTCATTAGCATTTTTTAATTTTACATCCCGGTTTAAAAATGGGTAAAGGAATTGTTCATAAGAAATAAATTCGTTATCTTGGTGTAATCAGGGGTGTACAGAATTTTACACCGTTGTTGAAAATTCATACACCCATTCGGCTGCGCCTCAGGGATTGATTCTGTACACCCCTGATTACACCAAGATAACTAATACTATTTGATTTGCAAGGGTATTCTGTATCATTGACGTATATGACACATTGTTTGTTTTATTATTGATGTCGTCAGTGTACGGTGTCATTTACGTATATGCCACGTTGTTTGGTTTATTATTGATGTCGTCAGTGTACCGTGTCATTGACGATGCCGCATTGTTTTATTTTTGATGTAGTCAGTATATTTTATCAATGACGTATATGCAACATTGGTTGCTTTATTATTGATGTCGACAGTGTAGTGTGTCATTGACGTATATGCCACATTGTTTTGTTTATTATTGATGTCAGTGTACTGTATCATTGACGTATATGACACATTCTTTGTTTAATTATTGATGCCGTCACTGTACTGCTTCATTGACGTGTATACCACATTGTTTGTTTTATTATTCGTGTCGTCAGTGTACTGCTTTATTGATGTATATGCCACGTTGTTTGTTTTATTATTGATGGCGTCAGTGATGTATAATTGACGTATATGTCACGTTGTTTGTTTTATTATTGATGTTGTCAGTGTACTGTGTCATTGACGTATAATCAACATTGTTTGTTGTATTATTGATGTCACCAGTATATTGAATCATTGATGTATATGCTACAGTGTTTTATTATTTTTTTGTCATCAGGGTACTCTTTGTCGTTGGCGAAAATGCCACAGCTTTTATTGTTAGTGGTATTAGTTTACTGTCTCATTGAAGTATATGACACATTTTAAAAAATTATTTGTGTCATTTGATTGTCAAGAGAACCATCTTGTAGCGTGTATGTAATTTTTTTTTATTATTATAATTGTTTGTCGTTGGGGTACTCTATCTCCAGCGTATATGTAACATTTGCTTCTCTAGTCTCGTTCACTATTAGCGTTTTGATGATAGTGTATTGCTGATATACGGAAATGTAAATGCCACTTTATACATTATTTTTGATATACAGATTTTTTTTTATTATCTGCATCGTTGGAGTATTGTGTTATTAGGTTTGATTCGACATGAATTCCAAATATCGATTTTAAATGGTTTCAGGGATATTGATTATGCAGTGAAATTGTCGTTACAATTTCATTTATGCTGTGATTCTTTGCTTTGAAAAAGAGGAACCTGACTTTTGTTGATCAGGATGTCCCCTCAAAATAACTGAAATTGTGAACTAAATTTCTGGATTCTTGTTCTTATCTTCATATTTAAGCATCACACTATACCATGACTTCCTACATTTGTAGCATGCATAAGGCCTTCAAAAATCCTTGTCCTTGCAGGACTAGGGCATATGTTTACATGTATAGCTAGTAATGTACATCATTGGTGTACGATGATTTGGGAAAATATGTCTTATGCAATAAAAACTAAGTTTGATGATTTCAATTTTATTTGATATGTATGGCATTGTAGAATCCATGACAACTCGCCCCACTGGCGAATCAACCCACTTTTCCATCAAATCGCCCCACTCTTGTTTACCAACTCGCCCTACTTATGAACAGGGTCAAAATCCTGCTGAATATACATGTAGGTCTGTCAACTCGCCCCACTTATGAAAAATAAAAAAATCTATTTATTTTATAAATATATACATGTAGCCACTTTGTTGTTTATACCAATAACCATGAGGAATTGTTTAGCATTTATTACTGTTAATATCTGTTAGTCAGTGTATGACCTTTCTTCAGTTTCTCATATAGCCACTTGGTTGTTTATACCAATAATAATGAGGAATTGTTTAGCATTTATTACTGTTAATGTCTGTTAGTCAGTGTATGACCTTTCTTCAGTTTCTCATATAGCCCCTTGGTTGTTTATACCAATAATAATGAGGAATTGTTTAGCATTTATTACTGTTAATGTCTGTTAGTCAGTGTATGACCTTTCTTCAGTTTCTCATACAGCCACTTTGTTGTTTATACCAATAATAATGAGGAATTGTTTAGCATTTATTACTGTTAATGTCTATGAGTCAGTGTATAACCTTATGTCCAGTTACTCATAAAGGCACTTGTTTGTTTATACCAATAATCATGACGATTTGTTCAGCTTTTATTACGGTTAATGTCTATGAGTCAGTGTATGACCTTATGTCCAGTTACTTATATAGCCACTTGGTTGTTTATACCAATAACGATGAGGAATTGTTCAGCATTTGTTACTGTAAATGTCAATGAGTCAGTGTATGACCTGATGTCCAGTTACTCATATAGCCACTTGTTTGTTTATATCAATAACCATGAGGAATTGTTCAGCATTTTTTACTGTTAATGTCTATGAGTCAGTGTATGACCTGATGTCCAGTTACTCATATAGCCACTTGTTTGTTTATACCAATAACCATGAGGAATTGTTCAGCATTTATCACTGTAAATGTCTGCAAGTCAGTATAAGACCTTTCTTCAGTTTCTCATATAGCCACTTGGTTGTTTATACCAATAACCACGAGGAATTGTTCAGCATTTATTACTGTACATGTCTGCAAGTCAGTATATGACCTTCAGTTTCTCATAAAGCCACTTGGTTGTTTATACCAATAACCATGAGGAATTTTTTAGCATTTATAACTGTTAATGTCTGTGAGTCAGTGTATGACCTGATGTCCAGTTACTTAAATAACCACTTGTTTGTGTTTACCAATAACCATTAAGAATTGTTAAGGATTGATAACTGTTAATGTCTGTAAGTCAGTTTATCATGTTTATACCAATAACCATAAGGAATTGTTCAGCATTCATACTGTTTTGTCTATGAGTCAGTGTATTACCTAATGTCCATATCTCATACAGCCACTTGTTTGTTTATACCAATAACCATGTGGAAATTTTCCACATTTATTACTTTAATGTCTGTGAGTCAATGTATGACCTTACATATGTTTACATGTATAGCTAGTAATGTACATCATTGGTGTCTTACTGATTCACGAAATAAGGTTGATTTTCATCTAGCGTAAAAGTTACTAAACCCTCTCAAAACTCCTAGCTGAAACCCCTTGCAGTTTACATAGGACATGCCCTTTTTGAAATATCAATCATCGTGCTAAAGTGCCCTTTTCATGATTGGCTCCCTGCCCTTTTGAAATCCTAGCTGGAACACTGTGATTGTAACAAACAATGTGTTGAAAAACGAACATTTATGTGTAGTATACTATAATTGTTTATTTAGTCATTCATTTTTTGGGGTTGTCTTTGTTTTTCCTTTTGTAAACCTGTATGATGATTTGGGAAAATATGTCTTATGCAATAAAAACTAAGTTTGATGATTTCAATTTTATTTGATATGCATGGCATTGTAGAATTCATGACAACTCGCCCAACTAGCGAATCACCCCACTTTTCCATCAAATCGCCCCACTCTTGTTTACCAACTCGCCCTACTTATGAACAGGGTCAAAATCCTGCTGAATATACATGTAGGTCTGTCAACTCGCTCCACTTATGAAAAATAAAAAAAATCTATTTATTTTATAAAAGTATATTTTGTATTATAATCCAAAGGATCCTACTTGAGACCTGAGGGATATCCGATTAAAGATCGCTAATCACTTGTACAGGTAGATCGACACACCTGACAGGAGAACACTTGATCAAGATAGACGATTGATTGCATTATTTAATTACGTTTCAGCAAATGCTAATGAAAATTTAGATTAAAAAATAAATTTTAATCAAGTTACAAAGAAAAGTTTCAGATTTCCAACACATGCTTTAATATAGTCTCACGCAATCCGCATCCCCCTTTTTAAACGAGTTAAAAAAAAAAGACGTAAAACAGAACATAACATCATGACAAATAACACGAGTACAGCAATTATCATGATTATCGATAATATTGAATCACTTTACAAGTTTGTTTTTACCAATAACCATGAGGAATTGTTTAGCATTTATTACTGTTAATGTCTGTGAGTCAATGTATGACCTTACATGTATGTCCAGTTACTCATATAGCCACTTGTTTGTTTATACCAATATCCATGTGGAATTGTTCAACATTTATTACTGTTAATGTCTATGAGTCAGTGTATGACCTAATGTCCAGTTACTCTTATAGCCACTTGTTTGTTTATACCAATAACCACGAGGAATAGTTCAGCATTTATTACTGTTAATGTCTATGAGTCAGTGTATGACCTTATGTCCAGTTACTCATATAACAACTTGTTTGTTTATACCAATAACCAAGAGGAACTGTTAAAGATTAATAACTGTTAATGTCTACAAGTCAGTATATGACCTTTCTTCTTTTTCTCATAAAGCCACTTGGATTTGTATACCAATTACCATGAGGAATTGTTTAGCATTTATTACTGTTAATGTCTGTATGTGAGTGTATGACCTGATGTCCCGTTACTCATATAGCCACTTGTTTGATCATACCAAATCAAATCATGAGGAATTGTTCAGAATTAATGTCAGTGAGTCAGTATATGAATATGACCTGATGTCTAGTTACTCATTTAGTCACTTGTTTGTTTATGCAAATAACCATGAGGAATGGTTCAGCATTTATTACTTGATGAGCTGAGCACAGGTGGGGTTTGAAATGTCAAATTTCTTAATCTACGGCCTGTCCAATTTACCAGCCAGTGATAGTTTAAATTTCATCCCTTTTGAGTCCTATTAAAGGACCTACCTTTTGTCTGTTAATTTGTTCTTGTCTTCAAAAGGCATGAACTATTTGCCACTGAACATAAAGCAACCAACAATTAATTAATCTCAAGGTTAACCGGGTTAATGACATCATCGATGTTATAATACCTATAACTTTATGCTAAAATTATATCTTTGTTTGCAATATTATGTTCTGTCAATAATGCTAAAATTTTATCTTTGTATGTTTGCTAAAATTTTATCATTTTTCTGCAAAGCTAAAATTTTATCATAATGGACGCTAAAATTTTGTCTTTATGGAAGCTAAAATTTTAGCTTTTGATCTGAAAAGGAACCAGCTAAAATTTTAGCTCTCCTTTAAGTTACTTTTTGATTCAAGCTAAAATTTTATCTTATGATTCTTTTTATTGCTTCAGGACTGATGAAGATTGTACAGCAGAATAAAAATGATTGCTCGTTTGGGATTATCTCTTGTCCTTGAAATATATTTAAACAAGTGCTGAGATTTTTTTGCCTGAGCTTTTGTTCTTCTGCATCAATGTTCAGAAAGAAGAAATATAGATGAAAAAAGAAAAATTTGTTAAGTTTTTGAATATTGATAAAATTATAACATTTTGAGCTAAAATTTTAGTTTTTTGCAATATTCTATAAAAAATCTACTTGTGAACAGCAAAAATGTTCAGCAAAGTAAGATCTACAAATAAGTTAATATGACCAAAATTGTCAAATGTGTCCTTAAGGAGTTATTGCCCTTTAAAAACAATTTTTCACAATTTGTTCATCTAGTTTGCTTACTTTAAAAAATCTTCTCCTTTGAAACTGCTGAATCAATTTCAGCCAAACTTAGGCTGAATGAGTTTCAGAGTATCTAGTATAAATTTTGTATTTTATTTTCTTGTACGTCAAGAAACATAGCCACGATGGCTAAAATGGAACATAGGGGTAAAATGTAGATTTTGGCTTATATCACTGAAACCAAAGCATTTAGAGCAAATCTGACATGGGGTCTGAAATTTTCAGACAAATCAGACATTCCGTAGTTGGGTTGCTGCCCCTGAATTGGTAATTTTAAGAAAATTTTGCAGGTTTTGGTTATTATTTTCAATATTATTATAGATAGAGATAAACTGTAAACAGAAATAATGCTCAGCAAAGTAAGATCTACAAATAAGTCAACATGACAAAAATGGTCAATTGACCCCTTAAGGAGTTATTGCCCTTTATAGTCATTTTTTGACAATTTTTGTAAATTTTTGTAATCTTTTACAAAAATCTTCTCTGAAACTTCTGAGACAAATTTAACCAAACTTGGCCACAATCATCATTAGGGTATATAGTTAAAAAAAAATGTCCGATGACCCCGCCTACCAACCAACATGGCCGACATGGCTAAAAATAGAACATAGGGGTAAACTGCAAGTTTTGTCTATTATTTTTTGAACCGTTATAAATAGAGAAAATCTAAAAGGAGCAAAAATGTTCAGAATAATGAGCTCTACCAATTGTCCATATATGTCAAAACTGTTAGACAAATTCTTATAGGAGTTATTGCCCATAAATGACAAATTTTACCATTTTTTTCATTTTTGCCTATTATCATGAAAACTATGATATTTAGAGAGAAACATTTTTTTTCTGTTATGCCTTATATGATTTAAATTATAATAGATAAATAAACACTTTAAATCACAAAAATGATCAGCAAGGCAAGATCTATTAAAAAGTCAAATTTTGCCGATATAGTTTGTAGACTGTCACTCTTCATAGGAGTGATTGCTCTTAAATGAGATTTTTTACCCTCTTTTGTGTTTTGAGCAAAAACTAAAGAAAATAGAGAGAAACTAAACAGAATAAAAGATCAGCATTACAAAATCAACAAAATAGAGATTTTTGTCATGAAGTCTATTCTCGTCTACAATGTTGGAGAGTGTCCCTTGTTTGATATGCACATACACGAAGGTGAGCGACACATGCTCCGTAGAGCCTCCAGTTTGTGTGTATAATTACCTATGATTTTGAAACTATAATAGAGAGAATGTTCAAATAGCAGGAACAATCCACAAGGCAATATCTTCATATAAGTGGATGTTGCTTAAATCATTTGTCAACTGACTTATAGGAGTTAGTGCCCTTGAATGACAACTTTTACAAAATTCATTGCATTTGCCTATTATCTTGAAACCTATATTAGATGGAAAGAAACTTTAAAAGCTAAAATGATCAGCAAGACTAGATCTCCAAATAGGTCAGCAAAGATGAAATTTTCAGTTGACTTCTTATAAGAGAAATTAACAACTATAGGTCACCAAACGGCCTTCAACAATGAGCAAAGCCTATACCGCATAGTCAGCTAGCCTATAAAAGGCCCCATAATGACAAATGTAAAACAATTCAAACGATTGATTGACTGATTGTTGTTTGCTTTACGCCGCATTAGCACAAAAAGGCTATATCGCGGCGAGAAATTCAAACGAGAAAACTAACTGCCTAATTCATGTACAAAATATGAATGAAAAACAAATATGTTTAACACAGCAACAAATGACAACCACTGAATTACAGGCTCCTTACTTGGGACAGGCATATACAAACAGAATGTGGCGGGGTTAAACATGTTAGTTGGCGCCCAACCCTCCCCTAACCTGTGACAGTGGTGTAAAAGTACAACATAAGAACAAACTATAAAAATCAGTTGAAAAAGGCGTAACTCATCAGATGGATACAAATAGAAATACATGTACATCTGGAGGTGGCCGGGTACTTGTACATCTCAACAACAAAAACTACAGATCTTAGAGTACTCGCAGTTACTGACAGCTAATTCAAAGCCAATAACAACTAATAAAAAAATCATGCATCTAAGACGTCATAAACAGTCAGAGAAAAGCATGACCTTGTGCAATGCCAAGATACAGGTATCGACAGATTGTAGAGCCATGAATGTGCATTTGTATATAACAATAATATTTCGTTTGCTTTTAATTTACTGATAACAAAATCAATATTAATACCAATAAAAAAAATATTCAAAGATCTTATTACAGTGTTGAATTGGTAACCTTTTAGAATAAGTTTATTTAAAGGATCGATAAGTTTACCAGGATCGTTTCTAAATTTCCTGGCACGGTAAACAACATCTCTGTAAAAATGAGGATAAGCTATCCCGTTTGAAATAAGTTTTATACAGGTATAACCAAACTTCAAAACCAAATCATTATATCTATGGAAGAAGTTAGTGAAGGTTTTAAGTAATTTGTGGTTACGAAATCCCTGACTTAATAATTTACCAGTAATACATAGATTACCTTCATTTAAATCCAAAACGTCACAGCAGACACGGGCATAGCGAACAAGTTGTGATATATGAACACACTAAGATGGTGCCAAAGAAACATCACCATCCAATAAAGGAAGGTTGAAGATTATTTGAGCATTGAAAGAAATTGTTTACAGAAAAAATGATTAGCAATACAAGATCAACAAAAATATTCTAAAAAGGGCTGAACTCACCAAAACAATACAAAGTACAAATACAACTTACAAAAATACTCATGACACAAAGTACTGATCTCAGGGTACTCAGTTACTGAAAGCTAGTTCAAAACCAAAAATAACTAATAAATTTTTTTATCAAAATATTTAATAAATAAAAGTTTGATTTTCTCAATGAAAATTCACAAAAGGATTTTTCAGGTATCAAATTGATACCTATAGGTATTGATTTTAAATGTTGAAATAACTGACATGGTCAATTTTTTACGTTAAAAAAATATTTTCTCTCTCTATTACAGAATAGAAAGTACCATGAAACAGTATCAGCAGAAGAAAGGAAAAGCCATCAAGAAACAAGAAACAGTATAATACAGGAGATGTTGAATAAAACAAAAGGGTTAATGTTCCTTCTCTTGTCAAAGACATTGAAACAAATACCCTGAGAGGAGAAAAAGCACCAGCTCCTACCATGGTGTATTCAAAGGTCAGATATTCATAGAGGTCATCTTAGAAAGAAGTCTTTCATCTTATGATGATAGTTCTTAAGGGGAAAATGTTTCATCATTAGCTCACCTGGCCCCAAGGGCCACGTAAGCTTTTCTCATCACTTGGCGTCCGTCGTCGTCATCGTTAACTTTTTACATTTTGAACTTCTTCTAGAGAACTACTGAATGGAATGAAACCAAACATGGCATGAATATTCCTTATGAGGTGCTGACCAAGTGTAGTTACATCCAAGATGGCCGCCAGTTGGGGACTTCGTTTAACATAGGACCCTATGGACAATACATACAAATGTCTTCTTTAAGAGAACCACTGAATGGAATGAAACCAAGCATGGCATGAATGTTCCTAATGAGATTCTGACCAAGGTCCTCGGTCATAAAACTTTACTCAGTACTCGGAGTACAAAACTTGTGCTCGAAACACCAAATCCAGTATTTTGATTGGTTGATTTCTGAGTCTGAGTACAATTATCGTGCTCGAAAGTTTTATGACCGCTAGGCAAAGTGTTGTTACTTTGAAGCCCATCCATCATCCAAGATTGCCGCCACAGAGGGACTTAGTTAAACATAGGACCCTATGGGAAATGCGTACAAATGTCTTCCTTTTAGAGAACCACTAAATGGAATGAAACCAAACATGGCATGAATGTTCTTTATGAGGTGCTGATCAAGTGTTGTTACTTTGTAGCCAATCCATCATCCAAGATGGCCACCAGCGGAGGACTTCGTTTAACATAGGACCCTATGGACAATACATACAAATGTCTTCTAAGAGAATCACTAAATGGAATGAAACCAAACATGGCATGAATGTTCCTTATGAGGTGCTGACCAAGTGTTGTTACTTTGAAGCCCATCCATCATCCAAGATGGCCGCCAGAGAGGGACTTAGTTAAACATAGGACCCTATCGGAAATACATACAAATGTCTTCTTTTACAGAACCACCAAATGGAATGAAACATAACATGGCATGAATGTTCATAATGAGGTACTGACCAAGTGTTGTAACTCTGAAGGCGATCAATCATCCAAGATAGCCGCAAGCGGGGGACTTTGTTTAACATAGGACCCTATGGACAATACATACAAATGTCTTCTTTTAGAGAACCACTGAACGGAATGAAACCAAACATGGCATGAATGTTCCTTATGAGGTGCTGACTAAGTGTTGTTACTTTGTAGCAAATACATCAACCAAGATGCCTGCCAACGCGGACTTAGTTTAACAAAGGACCTTACGGGAAATATATACAAATGTCTTCTTCTAGAAAACCGCTTAATGGATTGAAACCAAACATGGTATGAATGTTTCTTTTGAGAAGCTGACCAAGTGTTGTTACTTTGTAGTTGATTTGTTATTGTCCTTATAAAGTCATCTTCTACAATTTCAATGAATGTATTGGTAATTTCTGTAAAGTTTACAAATGTCTTCTGCTTTTGATTAAATTACCGGGCCAATATGAACCAAATTTGGCCTCAATCATTATTAAGGTATATGTTATGATTTTAATCTATTTTTACTTGATTTCCAAAACCAAAGTAGAATCAGGTGAGCGACACAGGCTCTTGGGAGCCTCTAGTTGTTGATAACTGATCTTGTAAGTAAATACATTAATATCTTATTTGTATATTGTACAATTTAAACAGAGAAAGAATAAATAAGAAATAATTCGCCTTTTCAGAATCTAAAGGATTATAGGTAATCTAATTGTTCGTACACCAAAATGAAAATAACGTTACATCATTGGTTGAATTTCTATTGTTTAAAATGTTTTAAACTAATCACAACGTTTTGGTGTACGCTTTCGAAAATATTAACCAAATGCATTTATTTAGATTCTGAAAGGGCGAATTAAACAGGTGATAATAGAAATATTAAATTGAGGAGATGAGGTATGATTGCCAATGAGACAACTATCCACCAAAGTTCAAATAAAGTGGATGTAAGCAATTATGGGCAACCTTACAGCCTTTGACAATGAGAAAAATCCATAATGTTACGTAGAGTCGGCTATATATATAGTTCAGTCTGTGGTTAAAGTGTTTTTTTATTTATCAATAATATGAAACCTTCATCATGGATCATCATGTTCATGCAATTTAATCAAATGGCATTTTAATAGTAGATTTTTATAATCGAGAGGGGTGGAAGATACCAATGGGATATTCAAACTTTAAAGGTTGATTTACAAACTGACAAACGCCATAAAACAAAAAACGACCAAAAGACAAGAAACTTCATACAAAACATAGAAAACTAAAGACTGAGCACCACAATTACACTAAAAATCTGGGTGATCTCAGATAATGCAGAAGGGTAAGCAAATCCTGCTCCTCATGTGAAAGCCATCGTGTTATTCCAAAAAATATGTTGCCAAGTTTTACTAAGTGATTAGGCATTAGGCAACTAGCAGAT
>JAASAO010004192.1:0-12470 GCA_017311375.1 Mytilus coruscus
ACTAAAGTTAGAGTGCGAAAACCAATGTGTCTTCGGACGACGACGACGACGACGACGACGACGACGACGATGCCAACGTCATACCAATATACGACTGCAAAATTTTTTGCGGTCGTATAAAAACCTGAAATCAGGTCATGTGCATACCCATGAAGACATGATACAGGCACATTTCACATAATCAAAACTGTATGAAATTCATAGGTTTTTACCTGGCCTTTCAAAAAAATTTCGCTTCAGGGTACGGTCTCCTGCTCCGAAAAGAGCTACAGTGGCTGCAAAAAAAGTGCCGAAAATGATTATTTGAGTGAATTTTCTAAGTCCAAGTATCATAACTCTGCACAAAATCATCAGAACGGAACAAAATTCAAACTGGATCTGTAGCTGGTTAATGATAAAACTATATATATATACCAAATTTCAAATCAATATCTTCAAGCACAAAGAAAAAAAGTGCAGAAAAATGATTTGCCGGACTGACTGACGGACAGACAGACAGACAGACAGACCCATATCATTATTATTTGCTTTTAAATATAAATCAAAATAATCAACTTAAAATGGAAAATTTTAAAAAAAAAAAAAGGAAAAAAGGAAAAAAAAAAAAAAAAAATCCCCCACAAACTTTTTGAACCCCTTATGATTCATCACCCCAAACTCAATCCCAGCCTTCCTTTGAGGTATGGTACCTTGCAGTACAATTTCAGAGAGATCCATACACTTGAACACAAGTTATTGTCTGGAAACTAGAAAATGCTTATTTTTGGCCCCTTAGGCCCCTAATTCCTAAACGTTTAGGCAATTACCCCAAACTCAATTCCACCTTTCCCTTTGTGATATGGAACCTTGTAGTACAATTTCAGAAAGATCCATACACTTACACACAAGTTATTGTCCTGAAACTAGAATAAAATGCTCCGCAGAGCGCAGTTTGATACGACCGCAGAGGTCGAACCCTGAACAGTTGGGGCAAGTATGGACACAACATTCAAGCTTGATACAGCTCTGAATTTGGATTGTGATTAAATATTTGACACAGCATAGGTTTCTGACACAGAATGAATGTGGTCTAAGAACTTAAAAATTTTAAATTGGACATTCACCTATTATGGTCCAATATCCAAAATCTAAATACATGGTTAGATTCAGCATATCAAAGAACCCCAAGAGTTCAATTTTTGATGAAATCAAACAAAGTTTAATTTTGGACCCTTTTGACCTCAATGTGGACAAAGTTGATAACGGGCCCAAAATCAAAAATCTAAATACATGGTTAGATTCAGCATATCAAAGAACCCCATATATTCAATTTTTGTTGAAATCAAACAAAGTTTAATTTTGGACCCCGATTTGGACCAACTTGAAAACTAGGCCCATAATCAAAAATCTAAATACATGTTTAGATTCAGCATATCAAAGAACCCTAAGAATTCAATTTTTGTTAAAATCAAACTAAGTTTAATTTTGGACCCTTTGGACCTTAATGTAGACCAATTTGAAAATGGGACCAAAAATTAAGAATCTAAATACACGGTTAGATTCGGCATATCAAAGAACCCCAATAATTCAATTTTGATGAAATCAAACAAAGTTTAATTTTAAACCCTTTGGACCTCAATGTGGACCAATTTAAAACAGGGCCCAAAATCCAAAAACTTAATACACGGTTAGATTCAGCATATTAAAGAACCCCAAGAGTTCAAGAATAAAACCCCATTGAAATTGGTCAAGAAATAAGCAATTTATACAAAGTATCTTCTTTGCACAATACTGTGCAATTGAATATTTCTTGCAATTGCGCAATACTGTGCAATTGAATATTTCTTGCTATTGCGCAATATTGTACAATTGACAATTTCTTGCTATTGTGCAATATTGTGCTATTGGATGTTTCTTGCTATTGCGCAATACTGTGCAATTGAAGATTTCTTGCTATTGCGCAATACTGTGCAATTGAAAATTTCTTGCTATTGCACAATACTTATTATATAATAATTTACACATCCTGTTTGGTGTGTATCTCCTGCCATATCATTATTATTTGCTTTTAAATATAAATCAGAAATAACCAACTTAAAATGGAAAATTTTAAAGGAAAAAAAAAGAAAAAAAAAGGAAAAAAAATCCCCCCCCCAAATTTTTTTAACCTCCTTATGATTCATCACCCCCAAACTCAATCCCAGCCTTCCCTTTAAGGTACGGTACCTTGCAGTACAATTTCAGAGAGATCCATACACTTGAACACAAGTTATTGTCTGGAAACAAGAAAAATGCTTATTTTTGGCCCCTTTTTGGCCCCTAATTCCTAAACGTTTAGGGCAATTACCCCCAAACTCAATTCCACCTTTCCCTTTGTGATATGGAACCTTGTAGTACAATTTCAGAAAGATCCATACACTTACACACAAGTTATTGTCATGAAACTAGGAAAATGCTTATTATTTGCCCCTTTTTTGGCCCCTAATTCCTAAAACTTTGAAACAATTACCCCCAAAATCAATCCCAGCATTCCCTTTGTGATATGGAACCTTGTGGTATAATGTCAGATAGATCCATACACTTACACACAAGTTATTGTCTGGAAGTTACAAAAATGCTTATTTTTGGCCCCTTTTTGGCCCCTAATTCCTTAACTGTTGATACCATTACCCCAAAATCAATCCCAACCTTCCTTTTGTGGTATTGAACGTTATGGTAAAATTTCTTAGAGATCCATTCACTTAAACTAAAGTTAGAGTGCGAAAACCAATGTGTCTTCGGACGACGACAACGACGACGACGACGCCAACGTCATACCATTATACGACCGCAATAATTTTTTTGTGGTCGTATAAAAATGCTTGTTTTTTGCCCCTTTTTTGGCCCCTAATTCCTAAAATTTTGAGGCAATTACCCCCAAAATCAATCCCAGCATTCCCTTTGTGATATGGAACCTTGTGGTACAATGTCAGAGAGATCCATACACTTACACACAAGTTATTGTCTGGAAGTTACAAAAATGCTTATTTTGGCCCCTTGGCCCCTAATTCCTTAACTGTTGGTACCATAACCCCCAAAATCAATCCCAACCTTCCTTTTGTGGTATTGAACCTTATGGTAAAATTTCCTAGAGATCCATTCACTTAAACTAAAGTTAGAGTGCGAAAACCAATGTGTCTTCGGACGACGACGACGATGACGACGACGACGCCAACGTCATACCAATTTTGCGGTCATATAAAAATTTACAAAAAATTGTGAAAAATTTACTTTAAAGGGCAATAACTCTTTATGGGATCAATTGACAATTTTGGTCATGTTGACTTGTTTGTAGATCTTATTGATTGCTGAACAATTATGATGTTACAGTTTATTTCTATCTATTATAATATTTAAGATAACTAGAACAAAATGCTAACTTGATCTATAACTTGTCATGGTGTAAACTATATAACAAATATCAAATCAATATCTTCAAGCATGATGAAAAAAAGTGTGGAAAACTGATTATTTCAGTGAATTTTCTAAGTCCAAGGACCATAACTCTGCACAAAACCATCAGACTGAAACAAAATTCGAACTTGGTCTGTAACTTGTCATGATAAAACTATATATATACCAATTATCAAATCAATATCTTCAAGCATGACAAAAAAAAAATGTGTGGAAAACTGATTATTTGAGTGAATTTTTAAGTCCAAGGACCATAACTCTGCACAAAATCTTCAGACCGTAACAAAGTTAGAACTTGATCTGTAACTTGTCATGATAAAACAATGTAACAATTATTAAATCAATATCTTCAAGCATGTTGTAAAAAAATGTGAACAAAATGCTTACTTGATCTATAACTTGTCATGGTGTAAACTATATAACAAATATCAAATCAATATCTTCAAGCATGATGAAAAAAAGTGTGGAAAACTGATTATTTGAGTGAATTTTTTAAGTCCAAGGACCATAACTCTGCACAAAATTATCAGACCGGAACAAAATTCGAACTTGATCTGTAACTTGTCATGATAAAACAATATACCATATCAAATCAATATCTTCAAGCACCAAGAAAAAAAGTGTGGAAAACCGATTTGAAGGACTGACGGATGGACAGACAGACAGAGTGCAAAACTAAAGTCCCCTTTGACTTCGTCGGTAGGGGACTAATAATCAGAAATCGCAAAATTTCCTTAAAATTACCTCTTCAGGGGCAGCAACCCAGCAACAGGTTATCTGATGCATCTGAAAATTTCAGAGCAGATAGATCTTGACCATGTTGACCTAATGAACATTTTTACCCCATGTCAGAATGAGATAAATTGCTCTAAATGCTTTAGTTTCAGAGATATAAGCCAAAAACTGCATTTTACCCCATGTTCTATTTTTAGCCATGGCAGCCATCTTGGTTGATGGGCGGGGTCATCGGATATATTTTTTAAACTAGATACCCTAAGGATGATTTAGGCCAAGTTTGGTTTTATTTGGCCCAGCAGTTTCAGAGGAGAAGATTTTTGTAAAAGTTAACGGACAACGACGGACGACGACGACGACAGACTACGGACGACGGACTCCAAGTGATGAGAAAAGCTCACTTGGCCTTTTGGGCCAGGTGAGCTAAAAAAAGACATTTGTATGTATTTCCCACTAAGGGTCCTATGTTAAACAAAGTCCCCCCCTGGCGGCCGTCTTGGATGATTGATCGGCTTTAAAGTAACTACACTTGGTCAGCACCTCATAAGGAACATTCATGCCATGTTTTATTTTATTCCATTCAGTGATTCTCTAAAAGAAGACATTAGTATGCATTGTCCATAGGGTCCTATGTTAAACGAAGTCCCCCGCTAGCAGCAATCTTGAATGATGGATCAGCTACAAAGTAACAACACTTGGTCAGCACCCCATAAGGAACATAAGGAACATTCATGCCATGTTTGGTTTCATTCCATTCAGTGGTTCTCTAGAAGTTTTAAATGTTAAAAGTTAACGATGACTACAGACGACGGACGCCAAGTGATGAGAAAAGCTCACTTGGCCCTTCAGCTAAAAACCTAAAACCAAAATCAATTTAAATCTATTGTGACCTGTATGTATTTTAGGTTTCATATCAAATATACTGGTATATTGCAGATATGTTTTTGTCACAGTATTAATAATTTGCTTATATATATATATATATATATGACATTTATGCCAATATTAAGAACTAACTATTTAATAGGTTATTTTAAAGTAGGTACCATGTGAATAATAGATTTCATAAAATATTTTAAACACAGCCAAATAATCCCATATAGTACCTCTATTTCACACTGGTGAAGAATGTGTGTATGAAAATTACAAGTTTATCAAATAACCACATTCTATTTGACCTAATTGCAGCTGCCAAGCCTTGAAAAATAGATTTAAAACATAAAGTAGTAGTATAGGTTATTTTAGTGTAATCCTGATGAGTCATAATTTGTGCAACTTAAGCTTTTGCAATATTTTTGGCAGACTTTACATTTTAAGTTATAACTGTATTAGATATTTTTGATAAATATATATAAAATTTTAAATTGATATAAATTCAAGAAGTGATGATACATAGTCATGATTCCAATTCATTATCTGAAACACTATATTATAAACCTTTTTCTATAATTAATGAAATTTATATTGATTAAAACAATGCAAACTATTTATGTATGAAATAAATTAAAATAATCAAACTCATCTGATTAACTTAAAAGAGTATTATTTTCTTTCAAAGTCATTAATTCCCGATCAAGGAATATATTTATACTCAAGGTACTCATATGTAAAATTATCAGGTAAAACAATAATATTAGCAAATCCAACGATGAATCTAGGGCCTGTAATAAAAACATATAAAAATGAATTTCAACAAAGATATAAAGAAATATATGACAATAAGATATTAGCATGGTGTCAATCAAATGAAGATTTTTGATAATCCAGGAATATTTGTTATGTTAAAAGGTATTCAGCAAAAGCGGGAAATCAAACAGAACCATTCTGACAAAATCTTATGTGCTTTTAAGTTTCTTGTTAATCATGTTGATATATCTATTACTGTTAGGAAGATACTGCTCCAAAAACATGTCCTAACTGTCAGAAATGTGACCCTTTAATATATATATATATATATATATATATATATACAAACCTATGATTGCGTTGGATAAAAACCTCAATTTTTATATGTGTGCGTGCAAAACAAATTTCTTGGTAGAGGGGTTTAAATACAGCACAAACAACATTTTCCAAAAGACCAAAAAAGTGAAAAAGTATATTTTAACAAAACCCATTTGCCATTTTCTTCTCATGTTGAAGACATATTGGTGCCTTGGGCTGTTTTCTGCTCTTTAGATGGGTTGTTGTATCTTATCATCCTTTCTTTAATCATTCACATTATGATTTTATGATGCATTTACACATGAAATAGGAATTATAGCAATTATACTTAAGTACTTAAAATATGTATACTCCTGACATGAAAAATTTATCTGTGTAGCTATTTGTGTTTAATATTACAGTCTACTATAATATTTCCCTTTTTTTATACTGATACTACAAAAATAAGATGAAAAAACTCAACATTTAACATTTACTGCTGTCTATACATAGAAAATACTTTCTGATTTTAGCAGAGTTGTGAAACTCAAATTTTATGCCACACTTAATCAGAAAAGGGAAAATTTATTTTTTTTAATAAAAATACCTGTATTTTATCAGACCAAATTAAACTTGAAATTAAAGAGAACTACTCTTCCTCATGTTCTTATCTTAAAAGTATTCATGTCAGCTGTGTAATATTTCACTGAAATTTAGCAGGTTATAATAGCAAAGGATTTGTACGGTATTTAGACATCCACTTCTAACATTCTTTTAGAATATCATTTTACATGCATATATATATATATCTTTGGAATAAAATGATATGCTGGACAAAAACTTTTGTGTTTTGTGGTAATAAGCATTGTATATGTTTCATAACATTTGGTTGAGGCAAACTCAACGGAAACCAATTTTGGGACGTACGTACGTGCGTAGGTACGTACAGACGGACAAGGGTAAAACTTAATGCCCCCACCGCATTGATTTTATGTTGATAGTCTTGAAGATAAAGGTTTTACTACAAGTATCCCATAAACTTAACATGATACAAGAACATGAGGTCAAGATCAGATAAACCAATACATATACACCTTACAATTATTCCATATACCAAATATAGTTGACCTATTACTTATAGTATACAAGAAACAGACCAAACCCCGAAAGCTTTCTATTATCCAATGAACCATGAAAATGGTGCCATAGTCTGATGAACACTGCCAGACAGACATGTACACCTTTCCATCATTTCAGACATCACATATAGTTGACCTATTTCCTATAGTATCTATGAAACAAACTTAACAAGAAAAACTTAACATTGACCAATGAACCATGAAAATAAGGTCAAGGTCAGATGATGCCTGCCAGATAGACAGTATACACCTTACAATTATTCCATACACCAGATAGTTTACCTTTTGCTTATTGTTCAAGAAAACCAGACCAAAACCCCCAAAAAATATTATTAAGCAATGAGCCATGAAAATGAGGTCAAGGTCAAATAAACCCTGCCAGACTGACATGTGCATTGCAAAAGATTTCCATACACCAAATATAGTTGGCCTATGATGCATACCTAATTCTAACTATAAAATTGTGGTCAAGATCAAATGACACTTGCCAGTTGGTCTGAAGTAATCAATAGGCAATTTTCCATATAATTCATATTTCCAAGGGGCATAACTCTTTTAAAAAATAATTGATTGGCACAGATTTTTGAACTCATCCAAGACATCCCTGACATAAACTACAAGATAAGTTTCAACTTTCATAAAATCTGGCAAGAATTGTACACGAGAGCCCTAATTTAAAAGATTCAATTTTGATATAATTAATGTTTCTAAGGGGCATAACTCTTTTAAAAATAATTGATCAGCACTGATCTCCGAAAATTTCTGAGACATTGCTGATATAAACCTTTGATATAAGTTTTATAAATTAAAGTCATATGAAAGGAGTTTCTTGAAATTTTAATGTTATCTTAATTATTTTACCAATGTATGCATATATACTTAACTAAGTCTTGCATGCACGATTTTAATATTTATTACACATCTATAATGACATATTATCAACAAAAAATATTTCATTCAGAGATTGTTGATCGAAAGCTAATTAACTTTCGAGGTTGTTCCCGAAGTTTACAGAATCGTGATATTGATAAACAATAATAAACAGCTGCTTCATGAGCGCATGATACGCCCGTCGTCTTGTGTGTGAATTGTTATTCAATAATCATAAATAGTTTCTGACATACGGCCTGACATGCGAAAACCCCCTTTTTTTTTTTACAAAAAACAATATCTCTAAAATAAAATTTTGAATCAAAACCAAAAAGTATACAGATCTTTAGATTAATATAACTAAGAAGTGTGTAAAATTTTAAGCAATAATCATAAATCGTTTTTGAGATACGGCACGACATGTGAAAACCCCCCTTTTAAAAAAAAAAATAATCAATATCTCAAAAATAAACTTTTGAATCAAAACCAAAAAGTATACAGATCTTTAGATTAATATAACTAAGAAGTGTGTAAAATTTTAAGCAATAATCATAAATCGTTTTTGAGATACGGCGTGACATGTGAAAAACCCCTCCCCCTTTTTTTACAAAATACTCAATAACTCAAAATAAAATTTTGAATCATCACCAAAAAGTATACAGATCTTAAGATTAATATAACTAAGAAGTGTGTAAAGTTTTAAGCAATAATCATAAACTGTTTTGAGATACGGCGCGACATGTGGAAAAAGCCCTCCCCCTTTTTTAACAAAATACTCAATATCTCTAAAATAAAATTTTGAATCATCACCAAAAAGTATACAGATCTTAAGATTAATATAACTAAGAAGTGTGTAAAGTTTTAAGCAATAATCATAAATTGTTTTTGAGATATGGCGCGACATGTGAAAAAAACACACACCTGTTTTAGTTACTAAGTCCCGTAACTCAAAAAGTTTTAATCTTATTTTCACCAAAAAGTATACAGATCATTTGACCATCATAAGAAACAACTATGTTAAGTTTCATAAAATTTGGATAAGTCGTTCTGATGTTACGGTGCGACATGTTTACGCCGGAGAGGCAGACGGACAGACGGACGGACGGACACCAGACATTTGTAAACCATAATACGTCCCGTCAAAAATTGACGGGCGTATAAAAACAGGTCATATGGAAACTTGAGTTAATTAGTGTATTGAAAGAGCCATGACATTTATTTTTATATTTTCCATTTGTTCCTGTTTGTTAAATAAACTATTCCTAAACAGTTGTAAAATGATTTGTTGTATAAAATTTGTTCTTTAAGAATCTGCTATTACTATTTACCTTCAAGAGCTATTTTGTTTACATTCTTGCATCACGGTTTTCCCTTCACACTTGCACTGTGCAGTGACCGAACTTACAATGAGAGGTCTAGTAGTTAAGGTTACACTGCATACAGGAAAATATCGGCGAATTAGTGTCTGGGAAGTCAATAAATCAATAATGGTACATCTATGAAGATTTTGAAAACACAAGGGAATTTCTTTTAAAACAAGGTTCACGTTCACTTTTTTTAAGAGTAAAGCTAAGTCATTCAAGTAAATAAAATATATTTTACCTTTTTTTTTAAATTTGAAGTTTCATATGACTTTAAACGATGCAATTTTGCATATAATTTATGTTTTCAAGGGGCATAACTCTTTTAAAAATAATTGATCAGCACTCATTTTCATACTTGTCTAAGACATTGCTAATATAAACCTATGATATAAGTTTTATAAAAATCTTGCAAGATTTGTACAAATGAGTGCTTAAGCAATGCAATTTAGCACATAATTGATACTTCCAAGGGGCATAACTCTTATAAAAATAAAAATAATTGACTAGTACTGATTTTCGACCTCGTCCAAGAATTTTTTATATAAACCTACAATTTAAATTTAATAAAAATTGGCCAAGAATTGTACACACGTGAGCAGTAAAGAAGTAATTTTCCATACATAAATAATGTTTCCAAGGGGCACAACTTTTAAAAATAGTTTATCGCCACTGATTTTCAAACTCCTATGACACACTGCTTATTATAAACCTATGATATTATTCTTATAAAATTTGCATATCAAAAACCCTTAGAATTCAATTTTGTTAAAATCAAATTAAGTTTAATTTTGGACCCCGATTTGGACCTTAATGTAGACCAATTTGAAAACAGGACCAAAAATTAAGAATCTAAATACATGGTTAGATTCAGCATATCAAAGAACCCCATATATTCAATTTTGTTGAAATCAAACAAAGTATAATTTTGGACCCCAATTTGGACCAACTTGAAAACTGGGCCCATAATCAAAAATCTAAATACATGATTAGATTCAGCATATCAAAGAACCCTAAGAATTCAATTTTGTTAAAATCAAACTAAGTTTAATTTTGGACCCTTTGGACCTTAATGTATACCAATTTGAAAACAGGACCAAAATTAAGAATCTAAATACACGGTTAGATTCAGCATATCAAAGAACCCCATGTATTCAATTTTGTTGAAATCAAACAAAGTTTAATTTTGGACCCTTTTGACCTCAATGTGTACAAAATTGATAACGGGGCCCAAAAATCAAAAATCTAAATACATGGTTAGATTCAGCATATCAAAGAACCCAATATATTCAATTTTGTTGAAATCAAACAAAGTTTAATTTTGGACCCCGATTTGGACCAACTTGAAAACTGGGCCCATAATCAAAATTTAAAGACATTTTAGATTCAGCATATCAAAGAACCCTAAGAATTCAATTTTGTTAAAATCAAATTAAGTTTAATTTTGGACCCTTTGGACCTTAATGTAGACCAATTTGAAAACGGGACCAAAAATTAAGAATCTAAATACATGGTTAGATTCAGCATATCAAAGAACCCCATATATTCAATTTTGTTGAAATCAAATAAAGTTTAATTTTGGACCCCAATTTGGACCAACTTGAAAACTGGGCCCATAATCAAAAATCTAAATACATGATTAGATTCAGCATATCAAAGAACCCTAAGAATTAATTTTGTTAAAATCAAACTAAGTTTAATTTTGGACCCTTTGGACCTTAATGTAGACCAATTTGAAAACAGGACCAAAAATTAAGAATCTAAATACACGGTTAGATTCGGCATATCAAAGAACCCCAATAATTCAATTTTGATGAAATCAAACAAAGTTTAATTTTGGACCTTTGGACCTCAATGTGGACCAATTTAAAACGGGGCCCAAAATCCAAAAACTTAATACACGGTTAGATTCAGCATATTAAAGAACCCCAAGAATTCAAGAATAAAACCCATTGAAATTGGTCAAGAAATAAGCAATTTATACAAAGTATCTTCTTTTGCACAATACTGTGCAATTGAATATTCTTGCAATTGCGCAATACTGTGCAATTGAATATTTCTTGCTATTGTGCAATACTGTACAATTGACAATTTCTTCCTATTGTGCAATATTGTGCTATTGGATATTTCTTGCTATTGCGCAATACTGTGCAATTGAAGATTTCTTGCTATTGCGCAATACTGTGCAATTGAATTTTCTTGCTATTGCACAATACTTATATATATAATAATTTACACATCCTGTTTGGTGTGTATCTCCTGCCATATCATTATCATTTGCTTTTAAATATAAATCAGAAATAACCAACGTAAAATGGAAAATTTTAAAGAAAAAAAAAAAAAGGAAAAAGGAAAAAAAAAAAAAATCCCCCAATTTTTGAACCCCCTTATGATTCATCACCCCCAAACTCAATCCCAGCCTTCAATGAGGTATGGTACCTTGCAGTACAATTTCAGAGAGATCCATACACTTAAACACAAGTTATTGTCTGGAAACTAGAAAAATGCTTATTTTTGGCCCCTTTTGGCCCCTAATTCCTAAACGTTTAGGCAATTACCCCAAACTCAATTCCAGCTTTCCCTTTGTGATATGGAACCTTGTAGTACAATTTCAGAAAGATCCATACACTTACACACAAGTTATTGTCCTGAAACTAGAAAAATGCTTATTTTTGGCCCCTTTTTTGGCCCCCAATTCCTAAAATTTTGAGGCAATTACCCCCAAAATCAATCCCAGCATTTCCTTTGTGATATGGAACCTTGTGGTACAATGTCAGAGAGATCCATACACTTACACACAAGTTATTGTCTGGAAGTTACAAAAATGCTTATTTTTGGCCCCTTTTTGGCCCCTAATTCCTTAACTGTTGGTACCATAACCCCCAAAATCAATCCCAACCTTCCTTTTGTGGTATTGAACCTTATGGTAAAATTTCCTAGAGATCCATTTACTTAAACTAAAGTTAGAGTGCGAAAACCAATGTGTCTTCGGACGACGACGACGACGACG
>JAASAO010002118.1:0-12930 GCA_017311375.1 Mytilus coruscus
AACCATTTGAATATATACACTAGTTATTATAAAAGATGAAAATTCAAGACAATTACAAAATGAATACAACACTTTATAAATTTCATGCGTCCGAAGTGCTTTTCTCGATTTACCTACATCAGGAACGCGCAAAGCCGAATATTTGAAAGTCAAGGATGTACAGGAAGCGAAACATTATCTGTTTTGTTATTTGATTACGGTATGTACTTCTCTGAAAATATTATCCTATTTTTATTTTTTTAAGTTCTATTTATTTTTATCTTTTATTTTTATTCGTCGATTTCTTTACTTATTTACTTTTTATAAAATTATTGCTCATTTTACTTTTTATTCATGTTATGTTTTGTCACTCAAAATTATATCTATTACCATAGGGTAAAATAAATCATTCAAATGCACAAAAAGACGTAAGCTGGGGCGACCGTGCGAGACCCTCATGGGTAGTCAAGGTCGTTAAAAAAACCCGTCCTATATGTCCTATATCTTACATAATACACATGCACTTGCATAATTACAAAATTGAAATTGTGTCATGATCGATAGTTAGACATATATATATATTTGTTTTTGTTTAAATTGACATGACAGACAAAACTATTTTAGACTGTAGAGTATTCATGCAACCCCATTAAAATAAATCTCTGAAAGGCAAGTCAAATGAGAGGGGGAAAAAAAGAAAAATAGTGACAACTGAGCCATAGGAACCAGATTTTAGACCATTCATTCAGGAATAGGAATTATATTTGTGACCATTCATGCCTTTGAATCAGATTTCAGGAGTAATATTTTCCACACAAACAAAAGTTTCTAAAATATTATTGCATACCAGTAGTCAATAGTTATTATGATTATGCGTGCATGACTATAAAGTAATTGATTTGATTGGCAAACAAAATATATAAATGATATACACTGAAAATGTAACACCAAAAATTTATAACCAGTGCAGTTTGCTTTCTCATAGTCTTTATCCATAAAGCTGCCTCATTTGTTAGTCTTGTCTAGAAGACGATTTTGTTGTTTCTATTTTCTCTCTATCAGAATTACAATTTTCAACCAATAAATCAAAAACGCAAAAATGGATAAGAAACGTTAGTCATGGCAATCACTCCTGTCTGGAGTCTATTGATCATTTAAGTCTGCGTTTGTTGTCGGATACAATTTAGTTAGCAAGTATGATTACAAAACTATAAATATTTGAGTTTTTGTATGGCTGAGAGATTCACCAATCTATTTCCAATCTTTTTAATTTCAAAATCACACAGTAAGTACAGTATATACATACAATATACAATTATGGCCCGTAGAAAAGGTGAATATCCAAAAATTGTCCACCTGAAAAGGTTATTTCGCTCAGAGTGCAGCCCGAAGTGAAATTACTTTTAAGGGTTGACAATTTTGAATATTCATGCATCGCTTCAATCGTTTTATTATACCGAACAAACAGTGGAAGGGCCTTTTGAACCATTAAAGAAGCACTTAACTAACTGAAGTAAATTTAACAGATTGTCAAAACACAAGTTTACGTTCCAAAATTATTTTGTATCTTAGAATTTCTCGTATACATACAACAATGGTAGAATATTTTTTTGTGAAATATTGATGGCCCTGAAAAGGGCCGTTTACATGAGAGATAGCATCGACACTACATAAATTTCCTAGCAATGTTTCCTTGCGACTCAATGGGCTTCTAACCTGAACGTTGCAATTTTGTTTACAGGGGTGGATCCAGAACCTCGATATCTGGGGGAGGGGGGGGACCATGAAACCAAAATTAACGATTTGTTTAGATATGTATATATGCTAGTGTGGGTGGTGATGGTGTCATGTATTGGGGATGATTGTGTTCGAGTGGGGGACGGGGAGGGTGTCGGATCTTCATTTCTATATATTTTCATTATTTTTGGGTCCATTTCTTTCTTCTCTTTTATTTGCTGCCAATTGTTCTCTATTCTTTATAGTTCATCACACCTTTAATCTGTTTTCTATATTTTTTGGGCCCATTTTTTTCTAGTCTTTAATTTTTGACCATTATTCTCTAATCTGTAAACCCCATTCATACCCTCATTCACGGTAAACTATTCATACCCTTATTCATGGTAACCTATTCATACCCTCATACATGGTAATTGGAACAAGAAAAGAATACACATATTACTGTACTGTAAGTACGTTTTCTAAAAATACAATATCATTTTATTAATGATTATATATATAAGGCACAGACCATTCATGTTTTGTGGAGGGGAGGGTTTTTTTAAAGACAAATCGTTGGTTTCCATAAAAAAAAACAAGGGGAAAAGAAACACGACATTCAGTTTAAAAACAATGCTGTATGCATTGAAAAAAATCGATCGTTTGTTGTTTAATAAAGTCCGAAAAAGAGTGTTCTGAGAATGACACATTCTCCAGAAACCGTAAACATTGTGAGTGTTTGGTAATATAGACCATATATTTCTATGATTTCTAAATACACCATTGAAGAAGTACAATTCAAAAGTATAACTTTTCAACTAAAAGATCTTTTTCGAATAATTTAGAAAAAGAAAATTTTCAGTTTAATTTTGAACATATTTGTTGTATTTCTCAACCACCAAATTGAACTTGCTACAGTGCTGTTATAACTGATACTGGTATTGTTTGTTTAATATTGTGAATAGCTTAATATGTTTTCCAATAACAGTATATTAACAAATTTGAGTGGGTTTTTTTTTCGAAGTTTTGGGCTACATTCCTTCGACGGTTTGTATCTCCCCGCTGACCGTTAAGAATTCTTGACTTTATACTTAACTGCTATTTAATCTGAATCAAATAAATACCTTCCTATGCAATACAATTATTTTCCGGATAAACTTGAAATAACTATGTCTGTTTCAGATATGCAAGGATATAATAAAAGTTTTTTTTTTTCTATAAAATATTCCTTTTCATTTTGAAGTGAGGGTGTACCATCAAGTGATTGGTATTTCGGCTTGGTCTAATTAATCAGATTTAATCCATTTCTATATAATTATAATCAGATTTAATGAATATAAGCTTCATTATAATTCTTCGAAACACTGCTTGGTACATTTTGACAATACTTGAAGATATTTAGAAGCACATGTTTTCTCTCAAACAATCAAGACTGATCAGTTAAGGAATTTATACCTGATGTTCGTATTTTGTGATGTAACACCACTCTCCAAGGTTGAGGGAGGGTTGAACGCTCATACATCTGTTCAACCTTGCTACATTCTGTATGTGCATGTCCCAAGTTAGAAGCCCGAAATTCTGTAGTTGTCGTTGGCTGATATCTGTCTTATTTTTGTTTTTCGTTTGATTTTTTTGTTTCTTTTGTCATAAATCGGGCCGTTATTTTTTTTTACGTTTGCATTTTTCTTTTTTTGTCATGTTTGAACCTGTAATAGCTGACTATATGGTATGTGTTTTGTTCATTGTTGGAGGCTGTACGGCGACCTAAATTTGTAAACACCCACGTCATTTGGACCCCGTTGGAAGGTTGTGCTCATTGGCAATTATACCACATCCCATTAATCTATTTAACCCTTTTGAATACTTGTATAAATTTAAATTTAATTTAATACATTGACAGTATTAGACCTTATTTCAGTCACACAGACAATTCCACTTCTGCTTCAAGCACATTGATTGAACCATCTAGTACAAACGCATTATTGAATTATTCACCGTAACCTTGCTCGACCCTATAATAAGGAAACCTAGATAACATGTAAGTGTGATATAAAAGTAAACTCATTGCGCCAAGAAGCCGGGAATTTGAGTCGAGACAGATTTTAATCAAATAAGTGCGAAGTCAATCACAGTTTGAAATTCCTACTATTGATACTCATACCAACATGCGTAACTAAATTGTATAAATATCAAATTCAAATTAAAATGTGTATTGCCATTGAAACTTCAAACAATAAATTTGTGACAAAGTACAAAATAAGTATACAATATAACTGAAAATTTACATATATACATATATACACAATCATTTGATTACAGTAAAATAGAACCCCAATTTATTTACGTGTGATGGTGTTGATGGATTGAGCATAAACATCATCATTTCTTCATCAGACAAATCCTTAACAGAAATGTTTATTTGAAAATTATTTAAAAAGTTGTTTCTCAGTTCCCGATCTTATTCACATTTGTAAAAATAATATCACAGAAATATAAGTGAATTGGGGATTTATCATTTATAAACGTCGATGAGACAACAATCCAACGAGATAAAATAATTATAGATATTAACAGGTAAACATGCAGTCTTCAAATACAGACAGATGCTTGAAAAAAATATATCATGTTATACATGCAATGACCAAATGTACAGCAATTTGGATAAATTGAACAGAAACTTTCAAAGACCTTCAGAAACACATAATCATCCATACAACGAAAACAACGTCAACAACAAAACAGAACAGATACGTAATCATATAACGGCAGGTATACTAGTTTTCTAAAGTTCAACCAATCATATTTTGTATAGTAACCAGTGGCCTAAAAATGGAACATGCAAGTGCACATACACCATAAAGCCAGTGCACCAGTACAGGAAAAACACGTATTCTATAATAACAGTATAATTAAAAAAAATCACTAGTACAATGTACACACAATAATAAACTATTATAATACCATACCAAAGAATGTCCACAGTTATTTAATACGGGCCCAAGGTAATTAATATGCTGATATGAAATCAAGCCTGTAAACCCTGCTATAGGTAAAAGTATTTCACAGTATATTTCGATTACGAACCATCGTCCTTACGAATACCGGAAGACATGGTCTAGTCCAAAGTCCAGAACAAACATGTGGAGATGGATTTAAACATTGAACCAGCTGATATGAATTCACGCCACACTATACTCCAATGTCTTTTCACAGTAATAAAAAGTGATAAAACATTATTATGATCTAGCGGAGTGCCATGAACGAACCTATTACGATATATTAACATTATGTTTGCAAAGTATCTCACAAAATGTGTATACTCCCTGTCTAGTCTTAGTACTACAAGTCATGCACAATTTAGCACACATGTAGAGTTACTGTAAGATTGAATATCCTTTGAACTATGTTATTATTCACGCCATTAAAAAACTACATAGAATACAGGACCTTTACCATATTTAACGAATAATATAAATTTATATAGCATTACAATTAAAGTTATATAGTATTTTTGTTCTCGATCAGTATGACGGAAATGGTATGTTTACAAAATGACGTAAGTTTAATGCATTGCTATTTTTGTTCTGAAGAACATCAATACAGGAAAACAACTGATTTTAAAAGACCTCCCTACGTTTTGTTACCGAGAAATTAAATTTAAATTTAAAATGCTTTACACTAGCTATATGAGAAGAATTTTATATGATGATTTTTAGCCACAAGTTTAAGAGAAAAATGTTGACTCTTTGGTGAATTGACATTAATTTATAAAGTATAGAAAATAAACACCAGCTCTAAAAGAACTATGATGACTGTCAAACTTGCAGCATGTAACCTTGAGTTAAAGATATCAAAAAGTAAAGAGTATACTATAAGGATGTATATAACGAAAAGAAAAGTTAGATTTAAGTACCAGCTAAAGTCACAAGATAAATTCTGTGCATCATTTTGTGTCTTAATCACAGGAAAACGTTCACTTATCAATGTGACGCAACAATCATCTTCGTTCAAATCTGACTGACTTACGTTAAAAAGACTGGTATTTGAAAGGTTATTTTGTCTTGCAACACATGGTGTAGAGATGTCAAATATAGCGCTTAGAGATTCGAAATCTATCTCGTCATACTTCTCAGATTGATTGCCAGGGGCCTGGTACCAACTTTCATCTGTACAGTTCCCGGATACTTGGCTAGATGACGAAAACTCCGATTCTTGTTTACTCTGGCATTTAACTTGAAAGTTATTTTCAATATATGACTCGGAGAAATTGCAACACTCAATTTCAGTTGTACTGTCTGTAGAGCTAGAAACGTTTGTAACGTGTGAACAGCTGGTGCTATCCTCAAACAGTCTATTATTTACCACTTTGTGGGTTCGGAAAGAGTGTTGTCTGTATAATTGTGCCTCAAAAAGCCTTTCATTTGTGTACGAGGAATCCAAGGCACAGGGCCTCGTCCAAAGCAACGAGGGGTGTTTAACATGTCCATATTGCGAATATAGTCCTGGTAAGTCTAAATTAAGATTAGAATACGAAGCCGAAAAAGATTCAGGAATGGTGGTGTTTTCTTCTATCCCTAAAGCAGCAGATTTTATCTCATCTCGTGAATTACATTGTTTTCGTTGACATAAAATGAGTTCTGCATGTTTTTGTTTGCGAAAAGGATATTCATTTAGAACGAAGATGCAATGTCTCACGGCAGCGGTCTTGACAACACTTAGGTAGTAAACAAGTTCTTTAATCGATGGAATTTCAGAAATATTCTGCATGCTGTAGGAAAAGACTATACGACCAAGAATTGAATAGTGAAGTGGCTGCTGTTCATTCAGTCGAATAACTGACGCCTTTACAGGTTGAAGCACACTCTCATTAAATGCATTTGGTACCAAAGCTATCGCCTCCTGTGCATGCCAAGTTATACTTCCTGCACGGTAATCCAGACTTCTCGTCATTATACGTCTTATCTGGTCATCAAACCGCGAACCGCTGAATCTTTTGATAACCTTTAAGAGAAATATGTAGTACAAATCACAATATTCTACAAAAATAGATAAACGTTTCCTATTATGACCAAATTGTCAATGCAGGACACACAATTGCTTGGTATATAAGTCATTCTACTTTTGAAACCGCTGATTCTTATTAATTGTTTAGTTGGTCAATGACAATTTTACTGCATCTGATTTTTGTGTATTCTTTTTTTTACGATAAATATTGGTTTTAAAAGTAGAACTTACATACATACAAGAGGAAATCAAAACATTAATGATATTATTTTATCACTCATGTAGTGGAGATCATTCGTTTATAACGGAAGGATGGGTGTTGAATATCCAATATCAAGCGGCAAATACTAAATAAAGAACGTCGGACGAGAAGTTTTTTTTTAATTGTCCCTCACCGATACGTTGATCTAAACCTTTACTGTGCTAGTTTGCAAAAAAAAAAAGCGATCGATAACAAGACATTCAAAACTCATAAGTTGAAGATATTTATCTAACAATGCCATGAAAGAAAAGGTGAAGAGGACGAAAAGACAAATGGGGCTCCCACAGGGTACCCCCCCCTCAGGTCGCAAGGTTGCTTTTAAATTCGTCGCAAGGTCGCGAGGTCGTTTTTTAGGGAAATGTACAGGTCGCAGGTCGTTTTTTCCAACATAAAGGTCGGAAGTCGTTTTTATATTTAAATGATCCATTTAAGTCATTGTTGTGTCGATTCTTGTGTTATTAAACCAGGGACATATATGTTCTTGATTAAACCTTTTAGTTTTAAATTAGATATTTGGACTTTTTGCTGTGCTCTTGGGTTCGGTTGTTCCTGTTTTGTTTGAGGCCATCCAGAGATGGCTGTCTGTAAGTTGGAAGTTCCTGCTCTATTGAAGTTCGTGTCGTCAGCTCTAGATTTATTTTTGTGTGGCATTTAATGATCAATATGTGATGTCTTCGTGCCATTAACCCATATCCGTTCTTTTCCATATTGAGACCAAAACAGGACTTGAACTTTTCGATTTTTCAGAACAGTAGTTTCAACCAAACATTCAGTATTTCACTAATCCAACACAATATTCATATTGGTTCATATTGAGCAAGTCCCCAGAACCACAGGCACTTGTCTCGGAAAACAATTTCCTATATACCTTAATATAACAATGTTCTATTAAGGTATGTAGGAAAAAAATTTCTGAGACAAGTGCCTGAGATTCACCTACTGAGAAACTTTGAACACGATCTATAGACTGATGCAACAAGGAAATGTCTTGAAGACAGGGGTGTCCCGCTCGGTGCTTATTTCCATTTTCGATGGAACTCCCCCATTTTTACACAGTTGTTAGTCCATATCATGATAAATAAAGAGTACGGTACAAAATTTCATGAAGATTCGACTTGAATCTTTTTAGGAAATCATCTTAAACGCAAAGGTAAACCAAAGTGTAACTGACAAACGAACGGATGAACGAACAGACCGAAAAACTATATTTACCACAACAATGTTGTCGGGACATACATGTAAAACATGAAACTGATCATCAACCTTACTTGGATACATTTGTCTCTTTGGAACCACACACAGAGACGCTTGTAGCTAGTGCCCTATGCGCTAGTGATGACCATCGGCCATAGTGTATTTGAAGCAATAACCCAGACCAACTTAAATCTTTTTTAAGAAACAAAAATGGACAAAAAATGATCATAACTTGACAATTTGATAGCTTATCAGGCTCTAGAAACAAAGAAACGAAGACTTCTAACCGACTATACATACAAAAAGGGTCACAAATAGTTCAAAATTTATTTTTTGAAAACTGCATGTTGATTTAAGATGAAAATCGAACTTAACTTGTACTTTATAGTGCTAAACAATTGGGAACGAATGAAATAAATCTTTGATCCGTTCTCAAGTTTTCATCTGGATACCACCATGGGACGGTCAGACAGATGGAAGTACGGACGGATACCCAACCATGTAATACTTCTCTACTGCGTGTAGTGGAGTATAATAAAGAAGACAAAAGTGTGACAGATGGCCGGAAAAACAGTATGGCTGACCATGGTTGACAAAGGACCACAAAGGAAAACATCGCGCCCAAAATGGCAAGGTCGTTTTAGCGTGGGTGAAGTCGGAGGTCGTTTTTTCCAAATTTTAAAGGTCGCAGGTCGTTTTTAGAAGGCCCTCATGTCGGAAGTCGCCTCTAAAAAGCCCGGAGGTCGCAGGTCGTTTTTGACCCTGCGGGAGCCTCACAAATAAGTCCATTAAACATTACATAAAAAACTGAAGATATCGACTGAGCAACACGGACCCAATCAACCACTTCGAGGAGTTTCATATGCTCTGGAAGGTACACAGATCCTTTTGATGGTATAATTACATGTATTATGTTTTATCTTACCTCCTATACATCTCTAGGAATATGATTGGTTAAAAGGAACCGCGTGGAGACCGTGTATATTCCATATTGGGTTAGTAGGCGGAGCTTATTTCAATACACGGTTATATTACTAGTGGTGTTACGTCCCTTTGTAAAACAACACGGTGTTGCGGAAAAATCTTAAATGTTTCAACAGACGAAGAAATTGATGATGAACGATTGAAATAAACTCATAAAACACATTTAAAGCTAACAAGTTGTTATTGTTGGCATTTGTTTTTTTTTATAGACCAATGGAAGTAGGTTCTTAATACTAACGGTAACGAAGACTTGATCACTTTGATATGCCACTAGTCTATATACCACATGTTAAGATAGTCGGTAAGATAATTTCGTTACATAGTGTGCTAGTGACCTATTACGATATATATGGGGTCAGTAAATTGCATATGGGAATTCGAGCTTCGCTCTCACCCCATATGGAATTTATTGACCCCATATATATCGTATTAGGTCACTAGCACACTATGTAACTAATATTATTCATATTGCCTATCTAAACCGTGTATTTTGTTCGTTATTGTTTGTCTTTGTTTTTTGTTTTTTTTTAATTCTTTTAGAGTCGGATACTACTGGTTGATGTGGTCTGTTGCAATAAGCGGTATTTTTTGAAGTTGCTGTTATCCATTTTGTTTGTTGAACTATACACTATTTGGAAAGATAATTGTGTGTGTTTATGCAGGTGCAGTAAGATTCGGACCATTCATATATTGTGCCATGAGGGTTTGGTGTAATATTGAAAATTAAATGCATTTTCAGCGCTGAAGATTTCCTATAAAAAATGAATCACAGTTTACGCCAAATACCGATAAAAATCATGGCATGCTGTTTAAAAAGACATTGATAGTGCATGCAAAAATCATTACAGTAGTGCTTAATTTCAGAATTCCTATCTTTTATTATAACAAATAGGATTTATTTCGAATGAATACCCCAAATGACACAATTCGGCTACTAAAACTTTGCTTATTTAATGTTTGAATTGTGTAACATCTTTTTTTTATCACCACGATCACCTTGAGACAATATTTCATTCGATAACGAGGTCGGAAAATTTCTACCGAAATATAGAATATACCAACATATGAAATAGAGAGAATGGATTTTGTGCTGATGGTATAAATTTTAAACAGAATGAATACAAATTGAGTGATACAGTGAATTATTTTCTGTGTATCAGTATGGTATATTTCACTATACTGTAAAATAAAAAAAGATATGATACATAGATATAGGTAGTTGATGAAGCAAAATCGCTAGGTAAAAAAAATCCACCTTAAAAGCCATAGAACCAAATATGTTTATCGCCGCGATATTGCCTTTTTCGCTGACGCGACGTTTTGCAAACATCAGTCAATCAACCAATTATATATCTAATTGCGGCAAAATCCCAAATAGATCTCGCGCTCCTTTTAACAGCTGTTTTTTTTTATTTTACTTGTGGGAATGGAACTGTATGATTATCTTATATTTCGGTGGCCTCGGTGGCCGAGTGGTCGAAGCAGATATCACTAGCCTGTCAGCACTAAGGTGGTGAGTTCGAAAACCGCACGTGGCAGGTGCGCACGACTCCAATATTTATTGATTTAGATTGTCAGTTTGCCTACCAAAGGTCGGTGGTTTTCTCTAGGCACTCCAGCTTCCCCCACCTGTAAAAACTGACCGCCACGAAAAAGCACAGTATTTCTCATATTCGGTAGACTTTGGTTGGAGAATGCAATATTTGGTTTTAAATATCTTACTACATTAAGTTTCAGCCTCAAAATCTGGTAACGATAACAGTCTGCAAGTAAATATAAATCAAACAAAAATTAAAATACCAATCGTTTTCTTAAAAACGGGTTGAGCTCCGAGTAGACCAGTCAATAGTATCAGTCGACAGCCGATGAAAATGTAAAAACAAAAACCCCACAACATGTAAAAATAGAAATGCAAAAAAAAAAAAAAAAAAAAAAAAAAAAAAAAATTAAAAATTAAAAGTATTAACTCACTATTATGTGACATAATTTTTATTTCAAAATCAAAACTGTCAGTACAGTAGCACTTGCCAAATTTTTCTTGGTATCATAAAGATTATGAAAATGGAATGTAAATGTAAAGTTTTTAAAAATCGGTAGAATTGAATTTGCTATGTAAGCTTGTATAATTATACAGAAAGTACTGTAAACTTTTACCTATTACATGATTATATATTTATATATCGTACTGTTTGACTGACATTACAAGAGTAACAGTTTGACTGACATTACAAGAGTAACAGTTTGACTGACATTACAAGAGTAACAGTTTGACTGACATTACAAGAGTAACAGTTTGACTGACATTACAAGAGTAACAGTTTGACTGACATTACAATAGTAACACAAGAGTAACAGTTACACTGACATTACAAGAGTAACAGTTTGACTGACATTACAATAGTAACACAAGAGTAACAGTTACACTGACATTACAAGAGTAACAGTTACACTGACATTACAAGAGTAACAGTTTGACTGACATTACAAGAGTAACAGGTTGACTGACATTACAAGAGTAACAGGTTGACTGACATTACAAGAGTAACAGTTTGACTGACATTACAATAGTAACAGTTTGACTGACATTACAAGAGTAACAGTTTGACTGACATTACAATAGTAACACAAGAGTAACAGTTACACTGACATTACAAGAGTAACAGTTTGACTGACATTACAATAGTAACAGTTTGACTGACATTACAAGAGTAACAGTTTGACTGACATTACAATAGTAACAGTTTGACTGACATTACAAGAGTAACAGTTTGACTGACATTACAATAGTAACAGTTTGACTGACATTACAAGAGTAACAGTTTGACTGACATTACAAGAGTAACAGTTACACTGACATTACAAGAGTAACAGTTTGACTGACATTACAAGAGTAACAGGTTGACTGACATTACAAGAGTAACAGTTTGACTGACATTACAATAGTAACAGTTTGACTGACATTACAATAGTAACAGTTTGACTGACATTACAATAGTAACAGTTTGACTGACATTACAAGAGTAACAGTTTGACTGACATTACAAGAGTAACAGTTTGACTGACATTACAAGAGTAACAGGTTGACTGACATTACAAGAGTAACAGGTTGACTTACATTACAATAGTAACAGTTTGACAGAACAGTTGGTGACAAAACATTTGTGCATTATTTAATGATTGTAACTTTGACAAGAATTTAAATTCCCAAATGAATTGAATTCAGTTTTGTATGAAAACATCTTAATGAATTAACTTTCTTGTTTGACTTGATAAGCATTTTTTTCACTTAATTTTGTAACTTATCTTTAAAGAGAAATAAAAAAACAAGGTTTATTTTAATTATAAGTATATCAAACTAACCCTCATCTCTATAACTAGAATAGCGAATGGAAACGGCGAATTTGCCAAACAGACAACAACCCGACAAAAGGGCAGAATACAGCCCAAGGCTACCAATGGGCATATTTACAAAAAAAAAAAAAAAATAAAACTCAACAAACTTTAAAATTCAATTTAATTAAAAACTCGACAAGTATAAATAATGCTTACTATTTCTTAGTCGATTGATTTCGTGAACTTTTTGTCGTCGCAGACAATTGTGGCACCACATAATTATGTCCCCCTGATATTGTTGCTAATAGAGCTTGACTACAACGGGCGTTTCCTTTGAGTTGCTGTCCAACTGAATATTAATTGTGTGAGGTTGTCAACGAAATTTCATTGTCATTTGAAAAAAATGAAAACATTCACCAATAGTAAGGTTGACCTTTATGTTTTATTAAGTTAAAAGT